>JAGDQP010073624.1:0-10365 GCA_022664845.1 Lepisma saccharinum | reverse complement strand
ACCCCGAGAAAAATGTTTTGGACCCTCGTGAGTCGATTAAGGGAGGTTTGATCCAAATTATCTTCTTTTGCTTACGGAAATTTCACCTTCGAAATCTACCTAAAAATACCGTACCTGACTTATCTAATCTCCACATGCGTTTGTTCAATAATCTTATTAAATTTCCTAATGCGTTTATATATATAAAGAGAAACGTTATTTTCATTAAAAAAAAAAAAAAACTGCACCAGGTTTCGATCCAGGGTTATTTGCATTAACTTTCGAACATGCTATCAATGCGCTAAATGGCCAACTGGATGCAGTTGTTTGGAAGTACTATTTACTGTTAAGGAGTAATGCGCATGCGCGATGATGGCTCAGCTCTTCCTGTCGCTAGTCGCAGGTTATTATACTAATTCAGCATGAAACAATTACGCGTCCCCCCACCCACCGCTTTCTACTTTCCTGATTAAATCGTGTTACGCATTCTTTTCCACCAGTATATCCAAGCTCCGATAATTACATAGAATAGTTTTACAACAGTTATGGTAGGAACTAAACTACCTTTGTCCATAATCTCTACTGCACACGTAACATGATACAGGTAATTAGGTTATTCTAAAATATTGTTTTAAACTTCTTTTTCACAGACGGGAATAACTAACTCGCATTTAGATACGTTTTCATACACTGATATTTCTAACTGCTATTGTTAACAGATGTTTACATATAGCAACTATTACTATAACTGTTACGGAATAAAAAGCAGTTTTGCACATTTGTAGGGCGAAATTTCTGTCAGTGGATAGACGGGGGAAAAAATTGAATTTATTACTTAGGCCCCCTACTTGTAACTTTCGAGTTCATTGTGCATACATTTCTTGTAAATAACATTGATTTGAAGGTTTCTCTTGCGTTTTTCTTCATTTTCTGGTCGATTTTTCCATTCTTACGTCTCAGCACTTAAAAATGAGCAGACGTTTTTCCATACGTTTGAAGAAGGCAACAAATCCACCAACTTTTTTTTAACTCTACAGGAAAAACTACAATACTTGTAAACTGTCTGAGCAGTACGAAAGTATCAGAAGACCGTTTTGAATATTCAGTAGCAATATTGTTTCCTTTCAATAAATAATAAACATATTATACAGTTTTTGTTAATTTCCCACAAAACAGCTTTTTGGATTTGTTGCCTTCTTCAAACGTACGATTCAATTAGTTTGTAAATTTTCAACTATCTTGTAGCGGGATTTGAACCTGGAAACTTAGCCCGTCATTCTAACAACTGATTCATATTCTATTATTCCTTTCATGTCACGAAGACTATTTTTGAAGTAAAGACACGCATCTAGGTTTGGATCCGATACTGGGATAGGTAATTGGATTGTGTGTTAGAGCTATGAAGGCTGCTTTGTTGATTTTTTATCTCTCGTCCCGTGCCGTCAGGTAATCGACAACATTGCTCATGGATGGCATAGGATTGATCAATCCACTTAAACATGAGTTCTCACCGGAAACACAAATGGACACCAGTTCGGACAGCATATTTCCAAGCCAAACTATAAGTGACCTAGTGTACAGATATTAATAACTCATTACAAACAAATGTGCATTCCCTGATTCGAGGATGAATGATGTTACCTGTGCGTAATTGAATCTGCCTATTACAGTGGAATAAACATGCCATTTGATCTAAAAACGATAGGAGACATAATCTCAAGAGTGCATTCATATTTATAGTGCAGTGAATTTTTTCTAGTGCTTTTAGTGATATACCTCGAGTGTAAATTACTTACTAAGTGAAAATGTTAGTGCAAAACAGAAGTGGTACGTTATGAATAAAGCAAGAATAAATAGCTCATCTAATACCGTATCGCTATTCTTTCAAAAGAGGAGGGGGATATAATATTCCACGTGTTACAATACATGTAAACAAACTAGAATACTACTCATAATGTAAACAAAAGCGTGTCTATAATAAGTGTCGAATTTGTATGTAAACACCAAGCAGAAGACAACTGAAGATGGCGCTGGCATCGTAGAAGATAGAGTTAACGTCGCAGAAGGAGGGACTAAGTGAACCACACCCGAACCCAGGACTATAAAAATCCACAGCTCAAGGCAACAGGCATCACTCTTGTCCAGGTGGTCACTCTCCTCCTCCTAACCGTTCTCAGTTGCCTGAATTGGAAGAAACTTCCTACACTCTGGTGCTTGAACAGGTGCAATCCCTTTGTCCGTCTCTGGTGCTGGTGTGATGGACACTCAAACTTTGTGTAATGGACAGTGAGTGACTAAGGGCCACATGCACAGTCGTTCCGCGGGCTACCCACGGAAAGCCTGAGAGACCCTTGACCATTTTGTGTTGCACAGTCATCCCGTGGGACTGAAAGAGACCCGCGGCCTCCACGCGGCATCGTGGATTTGTCGCGGGAGGATCGAACCACCCTTGGCTGTCCCGTGGGTGATGTATATATCTACACCTCGTGATTTTATTTCTGTATTTTTCGAAGTATATTGTATTTTAGCCATGAGTGTTGCTTTAACAATAGACAAGAAAGTGGTACAAGTAATTTACAAAACATTACATTTACGATCAGACACTTAATGTTAATTATTTTATAATTTTAAAAAATCTGCAGTGTTGACGTGCTATCGTAATAACATTATTGTAGTCTATGGTGCTGCTCACTAGATGGTAGGGGGAAGGATAGGTTCAATTTACAAGCCTGTAGCTGAAAAGGTTTTTCTAAAAGTAAGCGTAGTTTATCGAACGGATCCATAATTCGTTTAGAAAAGAAAATGAGTTTTTGGTGGATGTATTATAACATTGATTCGCAGCATGTTAACATAAATAGTAGATCGTGCAGAGTAGTATATTGGCTTAACTTTCATAGGTCTTTGAGTGCCGCACATATCACATCTCGCAAGTAGTCATACCGATGAACTTTGCTTTATTTAAAATAATAATAATGTTTCTCCATGGAACAAATGGGTTAACTTCCAAAGTTGGTGGTCCATTTCTAGTAAAATTTACAGGGAAGAAATGGATAATTTGCTCGTTTGTGTGGCTGATAATATATAAGAAGAGCGAAAGTTGAGTTTATTTTATTATATAAAATGGGATAAACATGGAACTATTTGGGAAGCGGAGGGAACTACTTGCCGGATGGTTACCGCATTATTGGATTGTGGGAAAGTTACGAGCATTTGTATTTTGAACATGGCTACAGGTGTAGAGGGACATTACCCACGATGTGAGTTAACACCATTGCAGTTTGTGAAACTATACGACTATAATGAAGAAAATCTTTTGAAACTGTGTGAAAGTCATGGTTTAATAAATCTAAAAACAAATTGCAGGAAGTGTGGTAAGCTTTGTTCAGCCGAAAAGAACTGTAACGTATATGAGATCAAAAAGTGTAAAGATACATGACCGCACCTAACTTTACCTAACCTCCACGTTCCCATGGTCAGTAATTGAGGAGAATCTACGAAAATGCAAGAAAGCAATTATTAATAATAAATATGAACATATGAAAATATATTTTGATAATATACATGCCCGCACCAAACCTTACCCAACCTCCACGTTCCCATGGTCACTAATTTAAGATAATGTAAGAAAATTGCAAGAAAGCAATTATTAATAATAAATGTAAACATCCTCACCCTGCGCGGTAACCGAACGAAACAGAAAACCAGTGAACTGGACGTAAAAAATGATGATTTTTTAAATTTTCGTAGCTTTCTTCAGGCTTTTAGCCGAAAACCAAACGGACGACCAACTTCGGAAGTAATGCCGAACAAATTTCACGTTGTGCTAATGATTTAGAACTTGAGAAAAGAGGAAAATGTTCGCTTGAAATTAAAGATACATTACGCTAGCTTTTCACAATTTGGGTGAGCAGCCAATTGAAACACGCGTTTTATTGCGTGTTCTACATACCACGTAATAAAACACGTGCTTCAATTGGCTACTCACCCAAATCACACGCAAAGCAAGCTAGCATGTAAATCAGTCCTTAGCAAGGATTCTGCCAGACTCCCCAACCCCTACAAATCGTCGAGCATCTCCCCAATTTTAATATCTTTGTAGTTAAAAGTAAAAAATATTTACATTCCTAGCTTTGGCTTTACGTTACACAAACTGAAAATTCTCCCCTAATTTTAGCAACTTCAAACATGTCATAAACTTAAGTCAACGTCCCGACTTTTTCAAATGTAATAGTGTAGTCTCCTGGACTTTCTATCGTGGTACCGTCATTAATAGCGGGCAAACAAAGCCCTGTTAACAAAATGCCAAGTTAGGATATTTAGGTAATGCTCCATTTTAGAAACTTTACAACCTTTTTACTCTTAATTTTTCCATGTAATTTCACTCTCTTTTAGCTTAATTCAATTTGCTACGGTAGGCCTAGGTTCGGTTAGGTTTACTGAGATATGAAAACGTAAAAAGACCATAAACTGATTATGGTGGAGCAATTTCCGATGTTATTTTTTCAATATGCTTCCTAACAGCATGGTTAATACAATTGTAATGCTCTTTATGTTATATAAAATGTTCCATTTATTCTCTGATTTCTCCTAACATACATTTTCGTGATTTATTTTTTAATGGTTTCAAATAATTTCCCATGATTACATATTTCTCTCTCTCCGTTTTTTTTACAAATGTTGATACCAATGCCTAATTAATGATCAATATATTTTTCTTTTCTGATAACATGAGAGAAAAGCTTATTGTTACTTCTTCGTTAGAGTTATATTCTTCAGGTATTTTCCACCACACATCGCCTAATTCGTTTTATTAGATGCTGTATTGGTAACTTTACATTCCCTTTGTCCTTATATTTTTCCTACAGACAAATAAGCCCCTCTTTTTACGTATACGAAATCACTTTGGGCTTGCAAGTTTCTAACGTTCTCTCTTCTGGCTAGAAACAATCAAATAAATGACAAAACTATCGAACGCAACGTGATTGTCTACTTTTTCCATTATTTTTCTAGCCTCGCTGCAGGTTTATTTTACTAAACAAGCCCGCGGCTCAACCGTCACCGCGTGATTCCGTCGTAAAGCACTATGTAATAGCAACACAAAGTGATCCCTTCGGCAGACCGCGGGGACGGGGCACCCACGGGGCAGCTGCGGGTCTGACTGTGCATATGGCCCTAAGTATCGTCAGAAGGAAAACTGTGTCCAGAGAAAAAGGAGTGTATAAAAAGTGCGATAAACGTGTCAAGTGGTTCAAGTGGTCGATCATAACGTGTCAAGTGGTCGATCATAACGCACTATTTTGCTTCAATGATAACTTATTATCTGTTTGGTTTCCATATATTGTTATTTGAGGGATGTTCCATGGCAAAATTTCTTTAAAATAATTTTAACAGTAGGGTTGAATTAGGGAAGAGGATATCAAGTAAAATAAATTCCAACTACTAGATCCGGAAGTAGGACAGGTCATTCGGAATCAGATTCAAGTAGCGATTCTGAAAAAGGCGATTCAATGGCAACTAGACCATCTTTCAATTTACCACACCTCACGAAATTCTCGGGTAGTATAAATGAGGATCCCGATAATTTTTTTATGTTGTTTGTAGATTATCGACTCTCCACGGCTGGGATGTCGCGAAACGTAAGGACGTACTCCCGATGTACCTACAGGATGTCGCATTGGACATGATCTTTCAACTACAATCCCAGAACGTACTAACAGAAATGACCTACAGTCAACTAAAGGATAAATTAGTCATCTTAAGTAGTCCAAAAATTCCACGATACAAAGCTGAAATGAACTTGGTACATCAAGAAGCAATCGACGCTTCCTTCATTCGTAAATTAAGAGCGATACGCCATAATTTGTCTAAAGCTACAGAAGTTAAAACCAATAAATACCAAATTTCCAAGCAATAAACAATCAAATTCCTAGTTTTTTATCAATTAATAATGTACTGGTACCTAATGTAAGTCAGAACCTTGGTTACCAACAAGTAAATAACCTTCCAACTTTTAGTCAAAATCCTAGCCAACAACAACAACAATAATAAAATTCCCAGCATCCTATAATTCAATCAATAAATACACAAACTACTCACTACACAGCATACAAAGTTACTTGCAATGAATAGTTAAATCCTGAAAAACCTTCAAGACCCAATTGCCATTATAGATACGGTTCCCCAAAGCAAACCTATAGGTAGATTCCTCTATGACCTGATGGCACCAAAAGATCTTATGGATCCTAATAAATCATAAAACTATGGAATTTCCCAACCTCACAATTATGAAAATTGCCACTCTCAATCCATCCAAATTAACTAATTATATGGAATTTCCCAACCTCACAATTATGAAAACTCCCACTCTCAATCCACCCAAAGTAACCAAAATACCATGGACAATCTGACGCATAAACTTGCAGAATTGTCATTAATGGTGGTAAAGAATAACGCTAGTCAGAAACAATACTACAAGATCAAGAGAAAACAGAATGACAAAAGTTTCTACAAAAATTGGAAATGGGAAGAAGGATAAACAAGATGGCGGAAAGAAAGGAAACAAACAAGGATGAAATTCCAAGCTGCCTTATTCTGATTTTTAGAATTAATAATAAAGTTGTCATTAACAGTACATTTTGCTGATTTGCTTTCTTCTCTATAAATCTTTCTTATTTTATTATATTTATCCTTACTAACTAATCCATTACAGTATTCATTGTGACACGCTAAAAGTTGTATTCTAAATCTGTTTAGGCGAGGAGTATATCATTTACATAAACCGGATTTCTATTTAGTTTTTGCCTTAATTTTTATAACTTTTTTTCCGGTAAATTTCATTGTAGTCATTTAGTGTGATATTTAAAAAGGTGTCAAATAAATCCTCAACGTTTATTCATGTTGCATCATATTCACTTAAGATATATTCCCAATTATACATACTTAATTTGTTTCTTAATGAATATACATTAAGAACTAAAAATAAAACAAAAGCTACGTGGAACGTCATTAACGAATCACTGAACATCAATGATAAGCCAAAATGCACAAATGACAATCTGTCTTCTGACACTTTTAACTGGAATTTTGTAAGTAAGGTTGAACAAATAGTGAAGACGGTGCCTTCGTCTAAAAACAGAATGTCCATATATCTTGAAAAAAACCCTAACGTGAATAGTAGGCCACAGTTGAATTTTAATTTCAGCCATATTGTAACAGAGTTCGCAGTTGATTACTGTGGCGAACTCTCTTCCTTGTGTTTCCACACGAGCTGTAGAAACATTCTGTGCACCGTTTCCCTGAGTTCTCCCGAAAATACTTCAATGCTTCAAGCCAGGTGTCACCACCAACCAGTCATCCCAGCTGTTCGAAGAAGTTTTGGTTTGGGAAGAAACACCTTCACACTCCAATGCTCTTCCGCCGACTGTTAAGAAATAGGACAGAGCGAAAATATTATGTGAACATGTTTTAGTGCTGCACATTTTAAGAAAAAGTTCTTTTTATGCTAAGAACGACTGACATTTAACAAAAATGCCAGTCATTCTTAGCATTTATTTGTGTTGTGCGATGTGAAATGAGCAAAATGTTTTTGTTGTTACAATTATTTGATTTAAATAAAACGACAAGAACTTTCGATGAGGTTCGAAGCCAGTCCCCCAATTGGTTCTTTTGTCTTTGTGTGAGTAGGAAGGGGGAAGATTAACGAACATAAACGGATCGCAGTGAGGTGCGTATGTATGTGACACCACGCGACACAGTGCTTTGAAAAAATGAACCACGTTAGTTACATCTTTCGCTACAATGCTTTTGAAGGATGAATCACGTTATTAGAAGGAAAGTCGAAGTCAGTTTTATTCAAAGGAAAGACGACGAAATTGATTAATATTCATCCAGTCATAGTGGGACGACTGTGAATAGCAATATAATTCTGTACACAACATGAAGAGTGAAATGGTGTTAATTCATGTATTCTCCAGTCCCAGAAAAGTATTTTATTCCCTGAAGTTCTGATTTTTGTCAGGTGTCATGTATATCTTGTCGAATCCGTTAACTATCGTTCGTGTATATGAACATTCGGTCGTGTTCGTTCCTCATAACCAGTGTGTCCTGAAATGTCTAGTGCACTTAATTTCTTATTTTCTTTTGCAAATACAAGTTCAGTAGAGTGAAAAGTAATCATAAATATAAAAGACCTATTACACGCAGTGGTTCTAATTGCAAAAAATAAGTGTTGCAGTGTTATGTTTTTGTGTATGAAAGTGTTTCTTATAAATCTGCGTCAACAGTGTTTATTGTGTATAATTCGTTAAAAGTAACTCCTCAATGCATGTGCATGCTAGGTTAATGTTTATTTTGATTGGATATATATATATATATATATATATATATATGGCCTAGTCATGGTACCATTCTTTGGCCAAGGGAATGTGTTGCCCGCGAGAGATGCATGTGGTTTGGTGTACAAGGGCATGAAATACAATAGGCCAGCTGACATATGTGCTGTACAGGTAATAATAGAAAATTGGTTGTTGAAATTGTCCGCACTGTTCTACTTTTGCTACGCTTTCGTGGCAGGCTGGGAATATTATTTATACAAACCTGGAAAACTAGCATAGAGTGGAAATATTATTGTTGGTGCGTGTATTTGCGGGCGGAATTACGGGGCGACGTGAGTGGACGAAACCAGTTGGATCTTTTCACCCCTACCACCATTTTATTATATATGGTGCCGAAACCCGGGAGTTTGAGAAAAAAGACTGCTCGTATATGTTTTTGCAGTGTTTGATTTTTATTGTGTGTATGGACGTAAGCCACTGTATACAATAAGTTTTAGTTTGTGTTATGCCAGTAGTCACAAGGGTAATGTCGGCAACACAGCAAACCGACGCGATGTCTGTAAGTAGCGAAATTAGTTCCGGCGAAAAGGAGGTTTTTACGTTACAAAAATTTATGGAAATGTGGCAGCAGGACAAAGCGGAGCGAGAAGAAAGGGAACGCGAACGTGAAGAGAAAGAAAAGCAACGTGAAGAAAGGGAACGTGAACGTGAAGAAAGGGAGCAACTAGAAAAGTTAGAAAGGCAGTGAATGGAAGATGAAAGAGCCCAGCTGTTAGGAAATAATTTGTCCCAGATACAAACAAGCATCGAAGGCGTTGGTGAAGATGTCGCACAAGTCAGACAGGAAATGGACAGGTGCAAGAAAACGGTTGATGTTACGAAGAAAGAAATTGGTCAAGCTATCAACAATCTCACGTCCAGAATTATCGGCGTTGAGGAACACCTTGTAGAACAAGACCGTACATTAGCGGAATTTTCTGTCCGTATACAGGAGGTTGAAGGAAATTTACTCGCCTACCATTCTGTGCAAAGTGAACACCATGCGCGCTTAGCGGATTTGTAACATGATGTCAATTGTGTAGTAGGAACTAATGAGATACTAGTTCGACAGATCGAAAATTGCCAGTCTATTAAGGGTCAAGTTTTAGAAGAGGTCAGTAATTTGGGTGAACATCAAACGCTTGCCAATGAACAATTATCTGAAAGTGTTAGTCAGTGTAGATTTTCAGTTCGTAGCCACATTGAGGAGTGTAGTAAGCGGTACGCCACTCACGATGAAGACCTCAATGTCATTCATGGTAAGATCTCACAGATAGAAAAGAAAATAGATATCTTAGAGCGTCATCCATCAACGAGCCACTCCAAAAATCCATTGCAATCTAGTATCCAATCCATTCACAAGAAGTTTCCGTCTGAAAGTGACGTCGGTTATGGTTCAACTGAAAAGGAACATGTTAGGAAAATAGACGTTCACCGAAACACCGTCGCAGATCAAGTTCGTCGTCAAGTCAGTCCGATGGTGGTTCTCATCCATATGTTAGGTCACAAGCAGATGTCAGGAGCGAAAGTCATCGTAACAGTCGAGTCGATTACAACTATAGGGTCAAGTCACGCCCGAAGACGCCTGAATACAGCGAATCAAGCTACTCGTCGGATGCTTATGAAGAAACACGGCAGGAGAAAACATATGCCCGAAGTACCAAGGTTAGTTTGAATGATCTCAAGGCATTTTCAAGATTCTCCGCTGACCAGCAACACACGAGTGCGAAACGTTTTATATACCGTTTTGAAAGGGAAGCTAAAATTATCCAGGATCCACAAATCCCAATGGCTTAGCATTATAGAATTTCTTTTGGATGTATCAATTAAATCTTGGTTTTATACCCACCAGAAGAGCTTACCTCGTACAAAATTTTTAAGAAGCAATTCTTAAATAATTACCATAGTGAAACTTATGTGTCACACAAGCTTGTCTGATTGCAGACGGTGAAGTTCGACCCAAACGTATATACGTCCGTGGAACAGTTTGTGTTGAGTAGAGTCCATGAAATTA
>JAGDQP010073622.1:0-10365 GCA_022664845.1 Lepisma saccharinum | reverse complement strand
AACGCTTTGATTCCACTTCGAACCATAGATTTCGCGCAACGTTAGATGTTAATTTTAGGCGTTTATGCAATTCATTATTTGATAGGAATTAAAATAAATATAATAATATGAGAAATGCGTCTTCAATTATTCTTCGTCAGGGAACATTTCATGAAACAATGTCCTTATATTTAAATAATTGTATTTATTAATTTGTCCTTTAATCCACTTTATTAATTTTGGTATAATAAATTGTTTAGCTTTATAAAATTCTCAATTACATAATCCTGACACGTGCAACACATCAAGACAAGTGTTCAAACGATGTTCCTTTAGTAAATATACATTCCTCGACCTGCAAAATATACAAGAATTCATATATTAATTTTAAACCCTATAGTTATCAACCATATTCTTGTGTTTATCGTAAATTGTGTTTCCACAAATGAACAATAATATAAAGGTATTTTTTCTTCACATTTTTATCTATAAATAATTGAACCTTATTTATGTATTCAAATATGCACACAGACACACTTACGTGTATATAAATGACAAAAGCACATCACGAGATTACTTGCATAAAGAAGTATAAATAATCGATGGTGAATAAATACTTCGTTTCGACGGTATTAGCTTTCGGTATTTTGAAAAACTGCTGTGGAGCTGGATATTCCTAATACCACTGCAAGTTATTCTCAATGACGTACCTTCAAATAATTTGAGACACGTTCTATCCAAATTGGTTAGTAGTTCAATTAAAAATTAAAAAAATAGTAGTAACGCAAGGGATTCACCAAACTATAAGTAGGATTCCGAGAATTTCGCTGAAATAAAACCAGGTGGAAAAAGACCTAAATAGGAATACTTCCTAGCAAGTAACAACAAATCGTTTGTTCCTGTTCGGTATGTCAGACATATTTACTTTACTTGACCATTTTATATGATATAAGGTTGCATGAAAACATTAACTAGGATTCTTTAATTTGAATAAACGTTTGTTTTATTAGTAAAATATAGTTTCAACTTCCGGTCGGTGAACTCTTTCTTGAGTCATTCGAACCCTTATCACCCTCGCGCTTGTGCCTATGTATCTCTGTTTGTGCGTGCACGTGCATGTGTGTGTGTGTGTGTGCGTGTGTGTGTTTGTGAGAGGAAGAAAAATATGTTGGTTAGTAGTGTGTAAATATATATTGTCAGATCATTAAGATAGTTCTACCAAAATGTACATAGATTCCTGCCTGATAGCATAACAATAATAACGCCCATTTCAGTAGTAAATATTAAGCTCATAGGAAGGTAAATTTTTGAATGCAACTGCACTCTGTCCACGGAATATTCTTAAGGAAATAAGTTTGCAAGGACATTTTATTTTAACTCATTAACCGCATGTGAGTTAAATCCGTAATTTGGGTGCCAAAGAACGGCAAAAGGTTGTAACTGATGGGATTTCTAAACACACAATTTACTTAATTGTAACTACTTTAAATGTTTCAGTCATACAGCTCAATTGGTGGAAAGACGGAGAATAATGTAGACCCATTGTGCTGTGACGAATCAGTAATATCGACTGAGACCCCTTTCGTCGATGCCAATCAACGTGAAACTAAGATCGAATGCTCGGAGGGAAACATAGAGTTAGAACAACAGCCGGAATCAGAAGGAGGGTTAGCATATTCTGCAGGACCTTTCGAAACCATCAGATCTTCTGTCCAGGTAAGGAATTTGACATTTTCTTATTAAATCCATTCGAGCTTCATATGAATACAGTTCATTCTGAGTTTCTAACAGTTTTTGTAGATAGTACAGAATTTGTATAGATATTTGTATATCATTTTCTAATATTTCATTAATTATGTACTTCATAAGCTGGTTGAACAATTCCAGTAATGTAGCTTTAATACTAATGTTAGTTACTTTAGATCTTTTAGGCTGAGGTAAGAATTAAGATATACCTTCATCATTAGCATCATATATTAATATAACCAACTGTAAATATAATTTTATTCAGTTCTTGTTGTGGTAGGCATCACAGTAGATACCTTATAACTTTAATCCTAATCAAATTTGCATGTATTTTGGTTTTGCATTTGTAATTAAGATTTTGAGATAACATTATAGATTGAACCCTGCCTTACAAAGTCACTCTCTGTTATATTTCATTATTCAATACGTGACCGGTTATGAAATTAGATAGACGAAGTGCTTGTGACGATATTTGCGACTGAACTGAATATTAACACATCACTACTTAAATAGTGCTGGAATGTCTCTCCGTTTTGGTAACATTGGCGGCACCCGAATACATTAGAGCGAAGGGATGGCCTGGCATTTACTAAACAAAATCGCGAATTAAAACTTTCGTCTAGAATACGCTACTGTAAGACTCTATCTTCACCTCTGAATGAAAGAACTTGAAATGTAATTCAATGTTCTTGTTCAGTTAGATGTGTTTTATAAATTGTGTTCAGATTTTTTTTAAATTTTAATCCAAGGTAATTATTGTATGTATTAATGCACCCACCAACACACACTCATATATTTCCCTGCAAAATATGAATTAAGTTTTCGAAAATTATAATAATAAAAAAGCTGTTTAGCAGTCGCACACCAATGCTAATTTTGCTCCGATAAACACCAAGGAAGGTTTCTTTACGTGCCAGAATACCTCTGATCATTGTGGTTAGCAAAGAAGTCAGGATAGTTGTGTAATGGCTATATGTTAGAAATATAAAATATATGTATTTTATTTTATACTGACTTAGCAAAACTCCTCACCAAACTACTTAATAGTGCAGAGCGTTGCAATTTCGTGTTGAAGTGAATACTTATAGTTAACAAAGGTTACTTTGTTAGGTATATTCTTCATGGCTGGCATCTTGAAGTCGCCTTTAGTCAATCTCGATTGTTTTTTTATGAATGGAAAGAGGGCCGTGTAATGTCACTAAGACTAGAATTTTACAGTAAATACGTTTTTGAAGTCATTTTTGCCGTGCATATAATATTGCAACGGATAATGGTACGTGGCGCTAATATGGGGTAATGATGCAATAGCCTAGAAACATCTATCTCTTCTGAAAATAACGACGGAAATATATAGAATCAGTTTCAGAGTAAAATGTCCTTTCGATATGGATTTGTACGCATTTTGCGTTTATCTCCGTCGCTATTTCAAGACGAAATATGTTTCCAGGCTACTGCATCATTACCCTATAGTAGTTTAACATGCCAGTATCTCAGACAATATGGCATATACGGCAAACCTGACTTCAGAAACATATTTCCTGCAAAAAACTAGCCGATTGATGACACTACACGACTCCCTTCAGATATTTAAGAAAGTCAATCTATGTTTCATATGGCGAATTTCAAGATTTTGGCCATGAAGAATATACCATCCACAAGCTAGTGCTTTCTGCCCTTCACTCATTACAATATATTTGATTTCTATTTATTTCAGAAATTTGAAAATATAATGTTATTTAAACTTATGTATACCTCTCTCCACAAACTAAAATCTGTCTCTTCCATCATCAATATCCCCTAAACTTATTACTCTCGGGTTGACAAAATTTGCATGTACAAATAATTTGACAGATTAATTATATTGCAGGAAGAACTTTTTCTACACTTTTGGGATGTTTGCTTGTTAGTATTCATAGAACGAAAAAACGATGACAGTGCTGTAGCACTAATCATTATTAACTTGGGACAATCACGTCTGTAGCACTCCATAATATATTATGGGTTCTTATAATATGTTACATCTTCACATCTATTTCGTCGAGGAAAACCTAGCCTTTTCCAGAGGCTTTCTAAGCAGAAGTTGATGCTTCATTAGAATATTTTTTTTACATTTCTAATGAGAGGATTTCTTCTAATCCCATTTCTTACATTTGATTCTTACAAGACACATTTGCGAGGTGCTTGACCGATGTTGGTATTATAATAAACAAAATATAAAGTTTTGCTCGGGCTAATCAGTGTTTAAAAAGTTCCTTAAAATGTCGGAGCCAATGAGAGCACTCAAAACCTTTTTGGTGGTCTTTTGTAATCCATGGTTGCCTCATAATTATAATTTGTTATGTTTTAGTGAAGTTAAACATAAAATTCATGGGTGTTACATAATAATGCACAATCATAATAATGCACAAACATTGTCATAAAAATGTACTTTTTTAGTTTGTCAGATTAGCAATTTTTATATAAAAATACGTTTTTTTATGGCTATTAAGTAAATCTTATTCAGTAAAGGAGTGATGTATTATATATATATGTTTTTTTTTTTTAATTTTAATACTTGTCACACATCATAGCATGTTTACAGTTTTGTATCTTCCTGGTATGACACGAACGTTTCTTGTATAATTAAAAACGTGGGCGCGACATCCGTCCGCCAGCAGCAGTACCTACAAAAATACGTTGTAAAAAGAACTAGGCAATGCGTTGCTTTGAACGAGAGATTAAATGGAGGAGGCGAACGACACATTCTGTTGCACGCTTACAGAGCCACGACAGCGATGTCTGGAGAAGCTGCAGTACTTACGGCGGCATGCCGAAAATGCGTAGAAAATAATACTTTCTCAGCACTAAGATAAAATTTAAGACGGCGGGGAACGGCAGCACTGTCTAACGACCCTGGCTTACCAATTTTGCATACATTTTAGACCTTGATCCTAATGTGTTTTGTAGTATTTTTAGTGTTGCATTGTAGTAATTTATATGTTTATTGCTTTCCATAAATTAAACGTCAAATTTCTTTAATATATATATATATATATATATATCTGTCAAACACTTTGTGGGTGATTAACACCTCGAGATCAGTAATTCGTGTCACCGATCTTCACGCGTTTATCTATAGCAGTTTAGTGCTATAATAATCGACAACACGTTCAACACCGCCTGGATATATTTTTTCAAATACTGTGTTTGCGACAATATTCGCATTGTTCAACGTCCCGTGTAAGTTTGGCTTTCATCCACAAAACGAATATTTTTGTTTCGTGGTCCTTTATACGGACACTAGCTTCTAATATTGCACTTTGCATATGCTTTTTCCTGTGTATGGTGATGGGCATCGATATCAATACGCCCCTCCACCATTAGATTCATAACACGCTTCAATTCTCGGCATTTGCCGCATATGCACAAACCACAATCTCTTCCTCAGTATTCTTACACATAAGAACCACCTTTCGTGGATCATTTTAAATTCTGTTCGACGACAACCCTATTCTGAATACATGGATCACTTTATTTTATTCAGAAAATATTTCAGTTTCGTTTCGTGCATTTAGCTCCCTGATTCCATATTATATTTTACAGTGTATCGCCTTAAATTCGCCTTTGTTCATTTTTTTACCTTGTGAAGATGACTTATCCCAATAGTAAACTGTGGTTCCAAGTATTCACCGTTATGAGGCAATCCTATATCCAAATCTCTAGCTTTATGTCTCATACATTATACCTCGCATGCACACGTTTTGAAGATAAGTTTTATTGTAATAATACAGTCTCAGTGTAAGTAAAATTGGTTCCACAAGGTTAATAGTGTTGCTCCTTTCAGCTGTCTGTTTCTTGTGCCCTTATCTGATAAATCGCTTTCTCTTGGATTTCCTTTTATGCAGAAACAAAGAAGACAAAGATGCTAGTTACATGGTCTGTTTGTGCTTTTGGGCATAATGAAATTCCATTAACAAGCATCATCCTAAGCGGAAGCGAAATGGTGAGACATGCTCTATGCCGAATGCAATCGCTTTGCCATCTGAACCGCTGCAACTCAGATGTAAAAGCCTGAGATACTCGCGTATTTTATAATGGTCGGAATTGTATACCAAGATACAATTACCTTCGAAATCACTGCATTTAAAATTGTCAAAATAGTAGACATTTTAATTATAAGAACCGACTAATACGGCAACATTTTACATTATCTTTTACATTGAAGATAAATAGATATATGCTTAGCGAAGAGTATCGTTACTGAAAACAATACATTCTCATGTTTGTATCAATTTCTTTGTATCTCCTTTCTGTATCAGTTTATTATTTTCTGTATTATGTCTCGTTTTCATAAACGGTTTCGCTTTTGTTCCTTATGCATTGTCTTCCCTGCGTGTGATCTCATCTGCTTTTTTATAAATCATATTTTCTTCAAACCAAATATGAATATATATATTTTTGTCTAAAGTTGACTTAAATGTATAAGTTTTAAGTGTGAAACAGGTTCTAAGTCTTGCTATTTATGAAACATAGGTTTGCCCAAATCTAAGACAATTTAAGATTACTTAATATGTTATCCAATTTTTTATAATGCACATTGCATTTCCGATAAGAAAATTTTGCTAGGAACATGGGATATTTTCGTGTGAAATTTTAGTAGCTTTTATTACGTGTGACGATAAACATGTATCTAATGGGAGAACTAGCTTCCGTTAAACACTAGTCATCAATCGTTAGGCGTCACCGGATTCACAAAGCCAAGCTCCAGATTCTACAGATAGCTACAAAAAGACAAAAAAATGAATATAAAATAAGAAAATCAGATATAAATGTGTTCTCCTTAACTTCCTTTTGTATCTAAGAGATTTCTGCCCTTCAGAAGCTTCTTAAAATGTAAGAGTCAAACCGTGCGTTGAAAACATTTTCAGACCAAATTTATCTAAATAGAGATATACAGTTTGATAAATCTATAATATAACAGTGTATGTAGTGAGTGATATAACTGTTCGTCGTAGCTACAAACAGTAATAGACATTTAAAAATTCAAGTATCCGTGAAAGTCTCGCGTTTGTTCAATATGACCCCAATTCAGTTCTGTACCATTTGGTTGGAATAACATCTCAATATCAACAGAGGTTATTGTTTATTCATGGGTTCACAAATTATGACGCAGAATTTTAGTCATATACTCATCTTTAATATTCTGTTTTATTTTTTATCACTACAGCAATTTACTTTCAAGAAGGGAGTGTTATTACAATCTTCACACATCACATTCACATGTTCCTTGCACAATAATAAATTGCTGGCCTGTACTGAACCATTTACTTCAGCAGTTCATCAGTAAACACAATAGATACGTAATGTTCAGTAGATTTAGAAGATGTTGCTATAGTTATTTATGTTACTTCTATCTGCAGTTCGGATTCTTGTCGGCATTTGTTCTTCATATCCTAGGACACAGTTAACAAACATATCTTATACACTGCAATTTTCACCCTCCCCGTTCGGCGGCAAACCTCTTCTGAAAATATGGATGACTTTAGTTCATTCAGGAAAAATTTCAATTTCGTTGCATATATTTAGCTCCCCGATTCCAGATTGTCTTTTGCAGTGTATCGCCTCATATCCTATGTTCATTTTACACTTCCCTAAAAAGCCCATTGTCCCAGCAGTAAACTGTGATTCAGATTTCATCGTAATGATCCAATGCTATATTAAACTTCCTTGCTTTAACTCCCAAACGTTAAAACTCTCATGCACACGGTTTCAGTATAAGTTAGATTGTAAGAATAGAGCTCTCACTATAACTAATATTACTCTCATAGAGTTATCAGTCTTTCTCTATTGGTCCTTTCAACTGTCTGTTGTTGAAACTCTTTTACTGACAATTTGCTCTTTGTTGGTTGCAATTCTTGGAACATAGAAACATGAAGGAAACGAAGATGTTAGTCGCATGGTCAGTTTCTGATTTTGAGCAGAATGAACTTCCAGGTAGAATTAACAAGTTTCACCCTACGCGGAAGCGAAATGCTGACGAATATCACTTCGTTTCTTTGAATCCAGAATGGTGGAATGCGACACATATCCGGAACAACCCAGTCATAATTAGGATTGATATGGATTCCCAACGTCAGCCAGCAATGGGTTCGGGAGTTATGTTCCTGTAAATTTAACATAGGAATCAATAGGAACTACTACATCTAGGCATTTGCTTAACTCCTCTTTCTGGTTTCATACACTCACAAAGGCAATTTGGTTTAAATCAAATGATTCTTGTTGAAGGCAAGTTGGAAGCATGTACAGAGAACAATCGATGTGCAGATCGAGAAACAGAGAAGCACAGAAAGTTTATTCACAGTGTGCACACTTGATAAAAGCTAACTCATTATATTTGGAACACTGTCGATTGAGTCAAAACAGTGATCGCGAGAGGAAATCCATATTCCCTGTGCTTCGCCCAAGTAAGCAGCTTTGTAGAATGCGTACCGAATCAAGTTCATGATCCTGGGAGCGCTGAACTGATAGATCGTGAACGACTGAAATGCCAGGAATCGGTCACGGTACCAGATGGGTGTGAGTTACGGTCCGGACGAGTGACTTTTATTTTCCGAAGAATTGCACATCCAATCTTTCCTGCACATCCTCCAGGAATCAACTTCTTGAAATTAACGTCTGCGTGTTTAAGAGCATCAGATAGATTGTCATCCATGTATGCAGACCACAAGTACATGTGCAGGAGGATCTTCTTTCAATCCGCAGGTACACTTGACCAGAAAACTTAAATGTGGAACTTTTTCAAGATCTCCCTATTTACTCATGTTTGCCGACTTTCTTGCGAATGCCTAAATGTTCGCAGGATGCAGGTAATCTACCAGATGGTTCGGACACAAGGACGTTGGTCGAAGAATCTCACCATCTGTCGAGATGACAGGCATGATCATATAGCTATGACTTGATGTAGTCAACGATCCAACCACTGTTCTGACGACCGATGATCCCTTCGATCGTAGCAGCAAGTCAACGTGAGTATGATATGCGTTCTACACTTGCTTAAGCAGGTAGTCTGCACTGATGACCAGATTTCGTGTTTGCTCCATGAAGGCCTCCGGAAGTTGAGCTATGTTTGCTTCTTTCTCCTTCCAGTTCGTGCAGATTCTGTGCGTGATTGCTCTGTCCATGATGTTGTTTCGCTTTTTGAACCTGTACACACACTATGAGGAAGCTTTGAACAGAAGTGTTTTGTTCGGATCCATTTGCTTGATCAACTGCATTGCCCAGATCTGTGATGTGTGATTGTGGATGACAGGGCCATTTTCCTATTTTTCCTTGAACAGCTCGAAATTTCCTGATTTAGAGCACACAACGATGGCTGGTCCATCTTCTCAAAGTTGTACACCACGTTCATTCCTGAAGTGGTTCAAAAGAGCCGTTAAGTGTTCACGCTCATCACGTGAAATTCCAGTCTTTGGGTTAATCGTCCAGCACGCCCTCTTCTTGTAATCATTCCACTCGTATTCGGTTATGCCCCTTGAAGTTGAGAATTTCTGCTTCTTTTCCGGAGAAGAGCAGTACTCGGAACCTGAAGAAAGTGACGTCGAAGACAGCGAGGTCTTCGACTGCTGTTTACGTAACTCTTACATCGTCTCCGAAATCCAGATCTTGATACCACTCATCGCCGAATCCGAGTGTCCATATTTCCTGAATGATTTCCATGCCACTGGTCAATAAAGACTTGATGTGAGAGATCATCCCTCTTTCCGCCAAATTCGGTGGTCGTCCACTTGTACCGCACTAAGCGACCAGAGGTGCAACTACAATTATCGGATCCATCTACCGTCTGTAAAAGAGGAAAATATCAATTTAATATTTGCTACATCAAACAATGATCGAGAAAGAAAAGACGACGACTTGTGAAAGTAAATTTGGAAAAAGATAAAACAAGAGAAGGAGAAAGTAAGAGAGAAGTGGAGAAAGTGATTACAGAACATAAAATGTAATGTCAGGTTGTTACGACGCAACTCAATCGTTATGTTTACTATCGTTATTTAGGTTAGGCTTTTGGTGGATTTTACAATTCACTTTACACTTGTTAATCGAGTAGGTATATACACTTACGCTCAATATTACTTTTACTAGTTCATCCTCACATTCACATATACCTTGCACAATAGTAAATCGCTGGTCGTGTACTGAACGATTTACTCCACCAATTCATCAGTAAATACTATCTCTGATGTCACAAGATTGCTTCCTGATCGGACTACTAGTGACTCATGCAAAGGATGAACGACATTTCTTCCCCAACACGAAAATTACCACAATATTTATCCACATTGACGTTTAAGAATCTTGGTTCACGGTTTAATTGTTGTAGACTTTCTAGATTGTCTTCAACTCTACTCCACTTAGTATTATTCCATTGTGAACTTCCAAAAGATCTTCAGTTTCTTAACTACAGACACCTAATTCCTCTTAGTCTACAAAATGTAACCTCAAAAATAGATCTTACAAACTGCTAAGTGCGCATACGTTATTTGTTCGTACTGCACTTTTCGTAAGATCATTTAACATTAATTTAGAGAGCTGCTAAACCAACAAATAAATCACGAAAGTTTAGTATAACCCTATCCATAAAGGGTAGTATACTGTCGCGTGAGG
>JAGDQP010073621.1:0-10365 GCA_022664845.1 Lepisma saccharinum | reverse complement strand
CTGTACAAGGAGTCGGGCTTATTGTTTATTACAAGGGAAAAGTGGGGGATGAAATGACTAAAAATGTCGTTACGGAATACTTAAACGTCCCTAGAGTGGAAATTAAGTGTTAAAATATCTTTGTAAAAAAATATCATATGTAGTTTTGAGATACATGTGTATAAATTTGTCACAACATGATATATCGTAATATCTCTTAAAATAATAATGTAAGCCGTGTTGGCTTGGCTACACTGAAAATGTCCTGGCACAAAAACTTCACCAAAAATGAACTTTATATGAAGCCATTTAAAACTTTACGTAAACCTACTGAAAATTTGTGAGTGTTTTGTGTGATCGATGTGTCTTTTTATTTTGCACACATTAAGTTCATATTTTCTGAAGTTGACATTATCCAGAGCACGTTTTCAGATCACTTTTGGTACATTTGCCACTAGTGCATGAATTGGGTATCAGCCATGGACGTAAGAATATAATAGGACTAGTAACAAGCCAAAATTTATGGGCCGAAGTGCGCCTTGCCGCCATGTTGAATTGACCAAATATTGCAACTGGCCGTAAGAAGTAATGTTAATTGAGCCACTTTTAATTACAAATTTTAAATTTATGTGAAATAATTTAAGGTATGTGAAGGTTGCGTCTGATGAAGCCGACCAAGAGGTACGTGTGAGGATAAACAGGTAAGCAATATTTAAGTTTTTTCTTCAATAATCATAGTGAAATAATATCAGGTTTCAAGATTTCAATTATCACTGCCCTTGAGAAGGAAGTGTATTGCAATAATACTTATTTTATAATAATTGGTAGTTTTGGACAAATTTAGATAATTAAGATTTATTTTCACATTCAAAATTTCGTCTGCTTCCTTTCCAGCAAGTATGCGCGATCCGCCATGTTGGAATGACAAACTGCACTTTCAGCCGTCCCATTTTTATAACAGTGAGTGAATTGCTTATTACTAGTCCTATTATATTCTTACGTCCATGGTATCAGCACACAAAAAGTTCATATGTTATGCACTAAAACTGCATGCGGAGTAGTTCACAGTAATTTCACGAAAAGTTCATATATTATGAACTAAAAACGGAGTAAAACTGAAAAATTTTGTGAATTTTTTTCGGGACATATTGTGAACTTTAAGTGTACTTTGATTTTCAGTGTACATTAGTTACATAAATAATGTTTTTGATGATGGGTGAATGGAGTAACATTATCGTAAATAATCGATAATGATTCGTTAAACATGGAATCGAAAAGGAGGTTAATGATTCCTTACATTCTGAACGAAGGTCGGTGAAACGTACCGAATATGTGATATATCGGTAATATGTAATATTATAATATGCTGGGTTTTTTTTTTCTGTGTTGAGAACTTGAAATTGGTTTTTAAAACAATATTTCCGACGTCAATCCTTTCTACTTTCCACCGAATCAACCCTTCCTGAAATTTGGCTCTGGGTCCGCAACTGACTTCTACGTGTATGTGAGCAACATTTATGATTAACGAGCGTACCTACCAGAACAATGATATAATACTTCATATACACCGCACATGGTCAGTTTCATAATAATGAATTACTTTTGTGGGGGGATATGTTTTTGTTTTTTTAATGTGCTTTCTAAGTTTTAATCTGTATCTACGGGGAATTTATTCCTCGAAATGAATATTGCTTAGTATTTTCTTAAAAAATATCTTCAATTAAATTGTACAAGTAAAAACCAGATTATTATTTTTTTTAAAGGTCTTTAGGCATCTCAGACTCAGACAGGATAATGTTGGAAGATACAATGGCTATGGTCTACTTTTGTAGGTACCATAACAGTATTTGCCTGGTATGACTGAGGAAAAAACCCCGGTAAAGTTTCAGCCAGGATAGTCGGCCGCTGGGATCGATCCTAGAACCTCCCGAATACTAGGCCAAGAATGTACAACTGAGCCACGGCCGTTCAGTCCAGATAATTTAATCAGTTTCATGACTCGTTCTGCATTCTGCAAACAACCTGGAAACATTAATACATTTTTTTTTTCTTTGGGAAACGTTGTTTGTTATATTACCCACAGCAACCACTAATACGGCCCTAAGACTCGAGGGTAATGATGCACCAAGCTGATTCTGCCTGTTCTGCTGTAAACCGTTATTTGTTTATAAGTGTTCCAGTGAAGCTAACATCCATCTATACAAGTGCATAGTGTAGTGATAAAGTGATCTATGATGAAAAGAGATATAATAGTGAGCGAAAAAAATAGTTCACAAACCTTGTTTACTATATTTTCCCCAAAGGGGGGAGGACGTAATGACCAGCGTGTATTACGAGCACGTGGACATTGCATAAACAAACATACATGTTTATAGGACAAACATGTGGTTATGTAAGTAAACAAGTTATGACACACATTGGAGCAGACGACGGTCAACTCCGCAAACTAACACCAGATGGAGCAAATAACGGAAGATAGAAGGAGCTGGAGTCAAGTAGGAGAAGCAAGAAGAGCCACCCCTACAATCGCCTTTAAAAGGGAACTGCAGGCAGCAAGAGACATCACTCAATCCCCGGGTGGTCAGCTCCTCTCCTTCATCCTTTCGCAGTTCGCTAAGGAACTGGAACATGCCTGGTACGCAGTTCGCCAAGGAACTGGTACAACTACCCGACACACAGTTTTTCTAAGGAACTGGTGTCTTCCTATTTTCCACAGTCTCTATCTGATCACTCACTCCACAGAAGAAGATATCTTTGTAACCGCCCATACTTAAATAACTTGTAAACAGTATTCTTAGGGACGGTAGTTTTATTAACTTTGTTCTTGTATGTATAAATAAAGGGTTGAGGGCTAAAACCACTCCCGAGTATCTTTGACTCTACCAATTCAAAACTAAAAAGAACATTACGATATTTTAAAAGCATATTTAAATATACATACATACATATATATGGACTTCTTTATTCTAAAATAAATACTAACCTGCAATGATGTTGTGTTTGACTAGTTGCAGAACACTTTAGGATTTGGGTCACAAAATATTAGCTCGAGAAAAAGTATCAGAACAAAGAAATAACTCAAAATAATAATATAAAAAACTTTATAAAGACATATTTTCCTTAAACAATTCGTACTAAAAAGTAAAACATAATTTTGTTTATGCATGACTAAAACGAAAAGCATGGGGCGCGCCAGTTGAAGCATATATAAAGTGACTGTATAAATTGTTTTAAGAAAAGTATGTCTTTAAAAAGCTTTTTTTAATTATTTTATATTAGCTTAGTTAAAAGAAATTTCCAGGCATCTATAATTGCCTAGCTTTCTCCAGGAATGTCAGAAAAATTTTTAACAGTTGTAGTTTCCAGTCGTTGTCTACGATTTAAAGATACAAATAATAAATTCTTCCGTGGAAACGGCTTCATTTTGATAACAAATATTTAAATTTGAAAGTAAAACGAAATAAGTTAAAAAAAAAACAATCAGGAACATTCGCTTTTAAAATTACATTAAAAATAAGAAGATATTAAATTCTTCTAAGGCTCTGAAAGGCACTGCTGACAGCCGAAAACGGCTTAATTTTGTATAAATTTATACCTAAAAAGTAAGAGAAAATAGATTTATAAAACAATGTATATTTGCCTTTCCTAATTACACTAAAATGATCTTTTCTTTTTAAAACTATATTTCTTTTTCTGACTGGACTAAGCATACATAATCTCAATTACGAAAATAAATATAACAACCATCACGCGAAAATAAGCAATTTTACATTTCATGTCTGACTTCGTATAAATAAATAAGTCCAATGTGATTCTTTTAACTGCTAACATGTTACAGCCGAAGACTATTTTTTTTCTATTCAGGGTTACGTTGCCATTTGTACCTGAAATCATGTCTAGATATTCCCTAGATTATTTTTTTCTTAGTGCAATTAGGGACAGCAAATAAACTGTGTTCTCTTTTCTAGTACAGCTATTTTTCTCGAGGGTAGTACTACAGATGTGTTCAAATTATTAGATTCAGTATTCATTTTTCTTAAATTAGATTCTTTGAACAAAATTACATCGGCATATATTTTAAATTAATTCTAATGATTGTTATTGAATTCCTTGCGTATTTACTCATGTCACTTATGCTTTTCAACATTAATAATATTTTTTGAAGGTTGATGGCTGGTTTCTCCATCATTCATAAGATGAACGGGTCGTCACCAAACCAGGATACCATCTGTGTGAGTAGATGCTTTGGAAAAACGTTTAGTATGTGCGCTGGCCTATATAGTATCTGAAGTAGGCCCAACATGATGTCAATATTCATCAGTAAGTCATTAGAAATCCAGTTTTTTAGTTCTTGTGCCTACTAGAGACGCTTTCTTGCATAGTTTCAGAATCCGAGACAATCTAGACACTTCCTTACACTGTGTACAGTAATTGTTTTCGTCGGTGTGACTTTTTGATGAACAGGAAGTTCCTGTAACAGTCCCAGAACAAATTTCTGTACCATAATAGAAAAAGAAAAAGTCTTTAAAAGTGGTTTTCCTGTTCTTCAGAGCCAAAGTTTTGAGTTTTCTTATGTTTGTTTTAGGACAGCTCGTTGTTTTCGCCCAATCCTTCCAACCTTGTTTTTTCTTGTTTTTTTGTTTTTTTTTTCTCGAAAACGTACATTTTTTTTATCTGTATAACTGTATAGGTCTACAGTAAAACCACAGTAATCCGACCTTCGGTGAATCGACTCTTTGCATAATCCGATTATGACGGACGTATAGGAAATATGTCTTGTTTCTGCACCTGTCCTTGAAACAATACGTATATTGCTGAGTCAGTTAGCGTGACACTTAACCAGTACGTTCTCGTGTTTTACTTTACTACTACTTATTGGTAAAGCAGTGATTTTTGACAAGGTGAACAGTTTAGTTTTTGTATTTTTCCTATTTTTAAAAAAAATCATCAAATGGATTTCTTTGCACTTTATTGTAATATACTAAATATTTTTACTCCTCTGATAATCTGACTTTTCCCTCCTTCCGACCAAGCCCTGAGTCCCAAAGGTGACGGATTAACGGGGTTCTACTGTACATACACTCACTCTACAAGAATTTAGTCTTTCTGTCTATCTTCCTTCATCCAAAAACCTTTCACTTCATCTTTAAGCGAAGAAAATCTCTCTGGCCTTTCACATTATGTCGAAATTACAGAATTGTACAGAAAAATTTAAATATACAAAACAAACATGTTAAAATCACTTTAAAATGATCAACTGCAACTGTTTAACCAACGTTATGAATACAACAACCGTAAAGAACTGCGTGTTATACCATCGAGCTCTACGTAAACGATACTGGAGTGACTACTTAGTGTTGAAAGATAGACGCCAGAGCAAATATTTAAACTCGTTTGTCCACTTCCAGTCTAATCCAATGTGGACCAAATCTCCAATTCTAACTCAGTTTTATATGCTTGATATCGCTGTGTGGCCCGTTTTTTTTCCTTTAAGTCTTAATTCCTTAGTTATTCATGTAAGAGATACTGTATTCTGCATACAATAAAAAATACTGCAAATAATATTTACGTTTTTTTGCAAGAATTAATATGTAAATAAAAAAACGGACCACACAGCGATATCAAGCGTAAAAAAAACTGAGTTAAAATTGAACATTTGGTCTATATTGATTTAGACTGGAAATGGACAAACGAGATTAAGTTTGCTCTCGTTAACGTTTTTTCATGCATAAAAACGACACACAGCGATAACAAGTGTGAAAAACCGATTTAAGGCTGATTTTCATGAACGATTGCGTTGCTTGCGATTAAGGTGAGTAGCCAATTGAAACACATATTTTATTACGTGTTCTACGTATAACACGTGTTTCGATTAACTCTTCACCCAAATCACAAACAAACCAAGAACACAAGCTTCCAATGAAAACAGCCTTTAGAACTGAAAATTTGGTCCAAATTGCTTTAGACTGGAAGTGGACAATCGAGATACTGTACCTTCCGCTCCCTGGCTTCATACATAGATGTAAATACGGTAGACGGATTGACTGGCCCAATACAATTAAGCTGGGTCAATTTAATTCGGGTTTCGATTAAATTTGCCTGGTGAATTGAGATTTACTTGCGTCTTATTGGTTTGCCTATGCCTGGGTGTGTGGAAGCAAAGAATGGATCCAGCTAAGGTAAAAAGGAGAAAGATTGAAATATTTTAAATATGGTATTGCACGGAACGTGATGTTCAGGTGTTTTTTTAATAAATTACACCTGCCAGGTACTCATGGCTTGTGGTGACTTTAATTTCGGGTCGCTAGAAGTAGGTCCATGGGTCTCCCGTATTTAGATCCATGGGCTTCATATATTCATTAAAAAATTTATGACATTGATCAGTCCAATATTGCTTCTAGAAGTCAGTGATAATTACAGGCTTCTTCTTTTTATTTAAAAAATAAATAACAATAATAACAATTCAAGCTTGCATGAACATTAACTTTTATTAAAAATCTATTGCATACAGATAAAAAACAACTATCACTGTAATAAACACATTTAAAAAATAATTTAAAAAGTATGTTTAAACTAGAATATTTCATCTATGTATTATTATAAAATGCAGACAAGCATGTATATTTCTAAACCACAAACCTTAATGTAATGAGCAGCCTTATTATAGTTAACAGACAAACAAGACTTTGCACTCTACTGAAACAGTGACGTGAAGTCAAAAAATCTATGAAATCTGTAGTGTGAGATATCAGTCAAATATAAGCCTATATCATAATTACACCGCAGTAGAATATAGATAAGTAAAAATTAGAAGAATATTATAAAGAAAAATTCTCAAGGAGCCACCTATGGGACGTAGGAAGAGTACAAAGTGTGATAAGTTAATTTCTTGAATGGGCGCAGCATGTCGCTGGAGCATTAGGCCACCATTTCATGTACGCACACGCAGCGCGATTCGCTTTCAATTTGAATGAATAGCGAATAGAAATCCGTAAGCATGTAGGGTAAACGTACCAGTTATTGGCACTTTTAGACCACTGGCACTTTGAAATTTCAAGTGAAGATCTATTGATGCTCTTCATTTTTCTTTTCATGGCTAACAATACATTCTTAGATCTCTCCCGAAATTAATTTTACTGTGAAACAATGAGAATGCAGAACATGTTTTTGCCTTTTGAATTGGGATTTACTTGCTTCTTATTGGTTGGCCTATGCCTAGGTCTGTGGAGGCAAAGAATTGATCCAACTAAGGAAGAGAGGAGGAAGATTGGAATATTTTAAATATGGTATTGTGCGGAACGTGATGTTCAGTTGTCTTTTTAATCAATTTCACCTTCCAAGTGATCATGGCATGCGCTGGCTTCAATTTCGGGTCATTAGAAGTACATCCGTCTCCCGTATCGAGATCCATGTTCCAACAGTCGTTTATTTGCGAACAACAGAGAAATTCTGTACCTTAGAGACAGAACAGCGCAAGTCACTAATATGCTTGTTTTCGAGGATGAAAAGAAAAGAAAAACTACTTCTTTTCACATGGAAACTACATAAGAGACTTACTTGTTTATATTATTTAACACTTACAGCAAGAATCATGCAATTATTATTTGAGACCTTGCGAATACTGTACAAAACTGCATTAATTACGTTTTGGCCAAAATTGACCTTTCGCGGTCCTGGCTCTCAGGTACAGAATTAATGTGACCGTGGTATATTGTTTGCTGAAAATTGAGTGAAAAAAAATCTGAAGCAGCGGATAAATATAAAATCTTGTGTGAAGATTAGTAAAAGTTCTAGATCAAGGGTTTTTTGAGGCACAGTCAGTTCAAGAAAGGTTGAAAAGATGTGAACTTACGAGGGTTATCTTCTTACGTTAGTTATCCAAGCGCAAGATGGCCGTTAAGCGCAGCTCACTTCGCGAGTTTCTTCCTTTCTTTCTCAAAATATATAGCATCCTAGTGGTGCGTATCACTTTTAAAGTATAAAAGAATGATGGCAGAACTAATCTACAACATGTTATGCTACAATCAGTTCATTTGTGTTCATTATTTATAATTTAAACCTCTACGTGTAACCCTAGAGCATAGATAAATAATATTTACTCTAAGCATGTAACCTTTTTTTTACTGACAATGGTAGTACAAGCATGATAACCTAGTTAAGTACCGTAGTCTAAATGTAAGTTATTTCAACCATGATTTTTACCATCGTAACGATCTTAGTAGTCTAAACAACGCAGTACTAAGCAAAGCAAAGTAAAGTTTTTTAATTTGTCGTAACTCCCTATGTCATTGGGAGTTACGACAAAATCATGATCGAAAATCATGTTTAATTGTTGTATTTATATTTTACTAGTAAGAGTATTACTACCGTTACTACTAGTACTTTCATCTATGAAAGGAGTTAAAGGAATACTGGGTAATGTTGGCTGTGGGTTTGTACAAGTCATAACCAGAAAAGGCGTTATTTTCTGCGGAGTAACTCATTTGATTAACAACGTAGCGTCACAACCAGCTTGAAGTAACAACCTAACATGTTCCTTTGCGCCATGTCTTGTTGCAATATGAAATGGAGTCCAACCTTCCTTATTGGACAGATTTAAAATGTACAATATTTCTGGACGTTTCAGAAATTCGCTCATAATTTCGCAATCTTCATTGAAAGCGGCCAAATGGAGAACTGAGTTATTATCGGGTGTCAAATAAGTGATATCAGAACCTGCGTCTAACAGAAGTTTGACATGATCTTTACGTCCATGTTTGGCAGCCAAATTCAATGGTGTCCAACCAGAACCATTAGTTGATTTAAGCAAGAAAGGGGCCTCGTCTAAAGTTAAAAGTTTTCGTAAAATTTCACTATCTTTATTCTCGACAGCTAGATGAAGCGACGTGTTACCTGCTTTGTCGACGAGTTTGACGTCACAGCCTGATTTAAGTAACAAGTCTACATGTTCTTTTTGTCCTCTTTTTAAAGCTAAATGAAGCGGTGTACACCCAGAAAGATTAGCAACGTTTAAAAGAGGTCTTGTTGCAGTGTTATGTAGGAGCTGTGATAGAATAGTGCTGTTTTCACTCCAACATGCCAAATGCAAAACTGAATTCCCATCACCAGTCAAACGCAAAACGTCACAACCAGCTTCCAAGAGCAGTTTCATGTGTTCTTCTTTCCCCTGCCTGACAGCGACATGAAACGATGTCCATCCTACATTGTTAGCAGAATCCACAAGCTGAAGAATATCCTCCTGGCACAGTAATTCCTCCAAAACGTCTGAATTCTTATTCCAGCTTGCCAAATGAAGAACAGATGTTCCGTCTCTCGTAAGGCGAGTTCCATCACTTCCTGCATCCAATAAGGCTCTCACATGATCCTTTTTGCCAACTCGTACTGCTACATGAAGTGGTGTCCATCCCACTTGGTTAACAGCGTCCAGAAGCTCCATGGTAGCCGGATGGTTTAAAAGTTCGGCAAGAATCTCCCAATTTTCATTCAAGCTGGCAAGATGTAAGACAGAACTGTGGTCACTGGTCTCTACAGTCAGGTCACAACTAGTTGGCAAAAGTAGTTTTAAGTGTTCCTTCTTACCAACCCTTACAACAAGATGAAGAGGTGTCCATCCTGATTTATTAGCAATCTGTAATAATGGCATTATCTCTGCATGAAGAAGCAATTCTTTTAAAATGTCCGTGTTGTCGTTTTCGACAGCTAAGTGGAAAATGGAGCTACCATCATTAGCCAACTTTGTGGTGTCGCACCCAGCATCTATAAGCAACTTGACATGTTCTCTTTTGCCATGTCTGACGGCAACGTGAAGTGGAGACCAACCTGCACTGTTGATGGCATCAAGGAATTTCGATGTCTCTTCGTACTGCAAAATCATCTGAAGTATTTCCCAATTCTCATTCCAACAAGCTAAATGAAGAACAGAATTTTTGTCGGTGGTTAAGCATGTGGTGTTAGCTCCAGCTTCCAGAAGGGCCTTAACATGCTCTTTTTTACTTTGACGCACCGCGACATGTAGAGGTGACCATCCAATTTTATTGACAATATTCAACATATTCTGGCAAGTGTCATGTTTCAACAAGTATTCTAAAGCTTCAGAGTTCTTATTCCAAGACGCAAGATGAAGTACAGAATTTCCATCTGTCGTAAAAGCATATATATCAGCACCGGCGTCAGACAGGGCCCTAACGTGTTCCGTACCGCCAATTCTTACAGCTACATGTAGAGGAGCCCACCCAGCTTGATTCATGGAGGACATGAGTCGAGTGTCTTTAATTTCTTTTAGAAGCACTTGAAGTATTTTCCAATTGTCGTTCAAACTCGCCAAATGAAGAACTGAGCTTCCATCTTTGGTTATCAGTGACGTATCACATCCTTCCGTCAAGAGTA
>JAGDQP010073619.1:0-10365 GCA_022664845.1 Lepisma saccharinum | reverse complement strand
AGTTAAATGTAAGTTTAACGCAAGTGCTTACAATGAGCATATCGTCTTAGTGCACAAACGAGATTCTTGTTGATCACACAAGCACTTATAAAAACATTTTGTAAAATTTCTCACTTCCTGAGAAACTTTGTTTTGTGAGTATACCATACGGTGGATGAAAGAATCTAACATTCATTCCCGGTATTTCATTCCACATCATTTTTGAGTGGGCATGAGGAAAAAAAGTGTGAGAGTATGGCGTATTTATGAACCGTTGCTTCTCAGCTTTTTTTACTTCTTCTACGCCCTAAAAATTATAAACAAAAGAAGTTGAAGTATTTTGTCGGAAAGGTAAATATAATTTCTAGTACTTTTTATAGCACTATCCTTTTCCATCACATTATCATCTGAGTCCTAATCTCATTGTATATTTATCGTATTTACAGCTACAATCAGATCAGTTTTGGTGACCCGGTCTGAGAACATAATGAGCACCAGTTTCGTTATTTTCGTGCTCTGGGGGTAATACTTCCGGTCCCGGTCGCCCCTCAAACGCAAGAAAATAATCAAAAGCTCTACATTCTCCTCCGGGTGACGAGGCCCAAATTGGATCAGTGGGTCCTAAGTATAGACCTGGCCCAAAACTTGACGTACTGTGCTATAAACATAATCATTCCAATATTGATTGGAGAACCAAAATATTATTTCAAACAACTCTCTGAACAATTAGGGTCGATTGCAAATAGGGAGTTTGGACTTAGTCTAAGGTAAGCTTAGGCTGAAACATTAATTTGGAACCCAAAAGTTTAGTCTGAAACCACAACGTCTACGCCACTGGAATCGGGCGTCAGTGTTAATTTATAGGCATTGAATTTGAATTTATTTTATGGCCCTTGGGCAACTTTGGCTCAGACCAGTTGAATGATGATTGGAAAATTGATTGAATGAAGAATTGAAGAAAGTAGAAGGAAACTGGACAATCCCGAAAGAACCCCCACACATGGTATTTATCCTCAACAAACCACACATGGCACGAGCCGGGATCCAACCGAGGACCCCATGCACCAGGAGTGAGCGCTCTACCTCTCAGCCACTGCGGCTCCTTCTAAGCAGTGAGATAGATTCAGTGGTGTGTTTCATCCCATCCCGCGCCAGAACACAGTTTCGCAGACTCAAATATCGGATATCATGCAGGGATGTAAAATTAAAAAAATAAAATACGAAACACCTTTACCTTTCCCAGATTAATTTACTTTTGAGATATAAAGCATTTATTTTAGAAAAAATAACGGAAGTTGAAAAAATGTTCCTATTAACTAACTTTGGACACGAAAACAATAAGCCAGCCGGGTGGCCTTAGCGGTTTGCGGCAGTAGGCTATCGGCTCGCAAGTTCCCTGGTTCGAGTCCCGGCAGGGGCATGGGTGTGGATGTTTAAAGCTAAAGGCGAATAGTGACGGGACGAAGTCCAAAGTTACTAGACTGACCCACATAAAAATAAACTTTACCAAAGTTTTACGAAAACAGTAACAATCAAATACACAACTATATCTAGAAAACATATTTTTCGAGTTTGAGATACATTGAATTAAATTGGCCTTATTTATGACCTTTTGTCATTTTCGGCTTAGGGCGGGATGAGGTAGGTAGAGGATGGGGAAGGTATTGGCCAGGGCAAAGATTATATACCCTTCCAGGGTCTTTCATAATTTACCATCCCAACATCGCAGTTTCAGATACATCATAATAACGAATTGAATTTTATTATGGCCTTTAGGCATCTAAAGCTCAGGCCGGGATAGGAGAGGGGAAAGCATTCGGGAAGATGTCGGCCAGAGCATATGTCGAAGGTAACATCACGGTATTTGCCTGATGTGATAGAGGAAAATCCTGGAAAAACCTGTCAGTAAGTCGGCCGCTTGGATCGAACCCACGACCTCCCGAATGTTACGTCAACTCTCTGTCACTGAGTTACGGCGGATCGATATCATACTAACGAAGTCTGAATACTGAGTCTTTGAATCTGCTACCGAAATCGCACGAATTCATTGGATCGCACATCCGAAACATTGAAGATCCAGTGTCGGATATCCGGATATCCACCCATCAAATTCATTTTACCTTTTCCCCGCAGTCATATTTCATTTGTTATTTCCTGTTGTTATCTATTTTCTAATTTTGGTATTTCGATATCATTCGTGCCTTTCCTGACACATATCTAAAAGTTAATTTGGGAGGGGGTCAATGGATTTGGAGGGTCCAACTCTAAAGTCAGTCCGGGTGTGAAAAATACCCAAAATATACATAATTACGCCTGCTAGTATTATATAATTATACTATTCTATAATTATAATAATAATACTCTTTTTTGCATATTAAAAGGAAATTCGGGGTGGGGGTCCAGATCCACTCCTAAATACATACATCCATGAGTACTTTCATATCGCTCAATATCATTGTTTCTCGGTATTTTGATATCGTTCGGTATTTAAATGTTATTTGGTATTTCGGTATATCGATATCCTTCTATATTTCCATGTCATTCGGTATTTCGATTTTTAAGTTGTAAGTCAAGATTTATAAGTGCGGACTAAGCAAGCCGGGTACACATAAACAATTACAACAGTGTATATCGTCACCTTGGAACCAGAGGGTACTATGTCCACTTCAGCTACTTTTGAGAAAACACAAATTTTAAGTTTGAAGTTCCATTTAAAACCTATATAAAATGATTACATTTCTAACATTTCTAGCCAGTTGCATGTCGTTTTGTGAGATATTATATTTGGGCTTGATACCGTGCAGTACAAGGTCTTTGACTGTAGTGTTGACTCCATTTCCCCCCCCCCCCGAAAAAAATGGACATAGTACCTTCTGGTTACAAGGTGACGATATTTAATCACTAATTCATCACGTACGTAATCTATAAATTTTGTGTATGACAAACTATTTCGGTTGTTCTGTGAATCAAGGAGATAAATGTTCAGAAATTTGTAAATAATTTTGTTTTCTATACGTCAGAAGGATTGCTAGAGAAAAGTGAACATAAGCGTTGAGAACAGTGCGAAATTAAGTAATGACTCTCATGATTGTTGTCAGTGCAAGCCTCTCTATGTAACAGAAAGTAATTCTTACATGATATTAAAAATTAATACTGATTTAAAATACAAACAAAATATTTGATTCTGTGTTAGACATATATTTTTAAAAATAAGGTTGTAATATAAAAAGCATGAATGATAAGAACTAAGGTAAATATTAGGTAGCCTCTACTGCTATATTTCGTGCAATAAGCAATTCACTGTCGACGGCGTATCTTCATTCTTAACACAACAAGACGAAAAGGATATTTATTGTAACGCATTTAAAAGTGGGAGATTATTCTATAATTCTGAAGCTGTTTTCACTAAGTAGAAATAGACAAACAGGGAAATATAAATATAACACATTCACAAAATTATAACAGTAACAGTAGGCTGAATTTCAATTTCCAACTTACAAATAATTTCCCTCATATCTATCTATGTATCTATCAATCATAACGACATATACTTGAAATCAGTGGAGGTGTAAGTCAAGTTGGGTCCCGGCGCAAGTGAACTTGATTGACGCCCTTTGATGAACACAATCTTGAGCGCAGACTGCTAATATTGGCCGTAATATCCTAATTCCCCGTTATTCCGTGCTTTGTGGGAAACTAGGGGCTCGTGGGGGGACACAGTACGCAAGGCGGAGAACCTGGTTCACTCGCTATAATCTATGCATGTTAATGAATATTTAGACTGTGGAGAGTTATGCTTTTCAACCATCTGAATTACATCCACGACCGCAAGAAAGAGTCCTGAGATGGCATATTTATTGCATCACCAACGACCACCGAATTGCTCTACTAATTTGTCTTAATGATCGATTATGCACAGTGCGACGAAAGCTCATAAACGGCTCGCTCAACACCGCTCGCCCCGCCCTTGCGCTCTACTGCTTGAAATATCGAGCAACTATTTAAAAAGAAGACAAAAGCACCGCAATTCAAAATAAGAATCCGACATGTCCGAAAAAAAAGGACTTCATCAAATATTAAATATTAAACCCACTGTTCAAGTCACTGCATATGCGTGTACCTACGAAATTAACTTACAAATTTTAAAAAGACTTTACTCACACCTTTGCTGAAAGTTTTGTAAATTAACACAAAAAGTAACTTTTATAAATTTATGAAGGGCCGTCAGTCTGCTTTTCTTTGTGTAATATCCTACGCAACATCTTCATAAGAGCATAACTTAAAATCGATTGTTGTAAATGACCATGGTTTAAGTAGAGATTATATGAACCGATTATTGTTGGGCTTGAGGACAAATGCATTTCAGAAAGTCTTAAACTTTAGAAATAAAATCTAATTTTAATGATAGAACGTCCAAGCGTCCTACCAGAAGGATATTGCGTCCAACGGGTAGTACGTACAGAAATTATGAAAATGAATGATTTCTTGTACTACCAGCGGGACAAAACTGAGTTTCCATATAGTAAGCATACAAAAGCTCTATAGCGAAAACCTGAATGGTGCAAGCTCACGTCATCTGAATTATATACGACCAACAAGAAACAATAAAACAACAAACACTAAAAATTACAACAAATTATTATCTTCACAACTTATAACAATACTACCGTCCTATTGACAGTACGTGTGTGTCCTACACACGAACACCGTTGCACAGTGCGGCCGATTCCAAAAAAGCTGGCCTAAAGTTAAAAAACAAAGTAACTAGTTAGGTTTTTTTTCATGTTGGATTGATTACAGTACATCTGTAATGGTCAGAAATTACTTATGAAAGTGTTTATTTCCTTTTACCTGTCCCAGAATAGGAGTCGCAAAGCTACCTTTGGCATCCATTGTGTTACTGAGGTAGTAAACGACGCACGTGTTGAAAGTTGTATAAAAATTTTAGATTCAAGCAGAACATAAACAAATAAAATGGAACGAACGTCAGAAAGTGCGTAGAATATAAAAAATAAAGTTACGAAATAACAGTTTATCAAATATAAATTATAAGTGAAACAATAATTGTTATTGATTTTTGTTAATTGAAATCTTTGAAATACGATATGTTAGTATGAAAAGGTTATGTTGCTCCGTTTTGTTCCGCTGGCAGACTTATTATAAGTTATAGTCAAATCTATTGTCTTCAATATAAGAAAATTTGCTGCCCCTGTTTTTTATTCAATTTTTTGACAACCACATAATATATAGCCCCATGGTCACTGACTCACTCACTCACTCATCATATAATTCCCAGGCCAAACTACTGGAGCTAGAAACATCACATTTAACATGAAGGTACATCACCACTAACTAGTAGATAAAGGACAAAATCCCAAATTTTGAAAAGATTGCCATCTTGGATCGAAAATGGGCGTCCAAAAACCCATTGTGGTATAGAATATACAGACTAAACCGCGGGGGCTACTAAACCGAAATTTGGTATGACGATACATCATCAGTAGTGGGTTAAGAAAATATTACGAAATGTATCCAAAGACACCATCATGGATCCAAATTGGCGGACCAAAAAAAATAATTTTCTACATTGTTTTAGCTAGACATAAGTATTTTGGCATAAAGATGTATCATCACGAGTAGCTTAGGAAACTATTACAACATTTTGAAAAAGTTGCCATCTTTAGTCCAAAATAGACACCTAAAAACCAATTTTTCAAACCACTGAAGTTAGAGAAGCGAAATTCGGTATGAAAGTGTATGAGTAAGAGTAGTTTACAGTAAATGGGGCAAACCATTCCTATGGGGACGCAGCTCCCAGTGAAGCAAAGCGAGTGAAAATTATATTATTTGAATAAACGACTAAGTGAAAAGCGAAAGATAGAACCATCGTGCAAAGTTGTTTTTCACAAATATTACCTCAAAAGAAGATAAATTGGAAGACATGGGATAAGTATGTATTGTTGCGTGTGTGTGTTCCTGATATATATACAGAGAGAGAGAGAGAGAGAGAGAGAGAGACTTGTCAGCTGAAGTTGTTAGTTTGCTATTCTGGCTCCAACTAACAGTGAGAGTTAGTCAACAAGATTAACAAAACGATGTTTCAAGTTCAGAATGTTCGACGTTAGAAGACACTGATGCATCTATAAATTTATCACCTGAAGATGAAACCGATTATTTTTAATACAATAAATTGATTTGTGGTTATAATAAAAATAATTTTTCAAAAATATATCTTATCATAATTCCGTTATTATATAACAAAGCAAATATATTTATTTATTGTAACTCAATTTACATCCAATCATGAATCATTTATTAAAAAAAGCAACGTAATATATCATTTAAAAATATAATTTAAGTCTACGCTAAAATGGTAAAATGTTGTTAAGGGGGTTAAAGTTTAAAAGTCTGACTTTAGATTCGTAATCAGCGACCAAAAAAAAAAATGCATCTTGATTGCAAAATCATATACAGGTTGCTTCACAAATAGGAGTTGTCAATAAGGGATAAAGGGGGTTATATTTTGCAACTCTCACTTCAGATTCGTAATCAGGACCCCCCCAAAAACCGAGTACAGGTTATGAGATCATTTACATGAGTTTTGTTTTACTTTTGGCCAGCTATCTTGGAATCGGCCGCACTGTGCACTGTACTGCGAGCAGGACACATCATCGTCCTACCGGCAGAACAAATGCCTGGACGTTCTGTCATTAATATAATGTTTGTAAAGTTTCTATGTTCTACAGAAATGGCCAGAATTTTGTGCCATTCAATCATTATAATATGTTGTAAATTCTCAAACTATAATCCCAACATTTTTGTGCGTTAATGTGAATAGAGTCTACATAAAAGACAGAGTCATGTGAATGCCTTTCGGTCTGAAACTCTCAGATTCACTCCCTTTAAATTACTTCTACTCCTATGTAAACACATGGTTTAGCTAGGGTTGCCTGATGTCCCGATAAAATTAATGGTTTCTGATATTTTGTTTAGCGCGTCCAGATGCATATTTTTTTTTCGGAGATTCCTTATCCCGATAATTAGAATTCTGTCCCAGTATTTTGTATCGGACATCTGGTAACCTTAGATTTCCCATGCGATACCATTTGCCTATGTAAGATTTGATTACCGTGGTAAGATATTAAATTGCGAAAACGATTATCGATATGCAGGATATATTGTGCTTCCGCCTGGTCCCTTTTTGAGACAACCATACTAATTATGTTTCTGAATCATACATAATTATTATTTGCATAAATTATTCTATGAACAAAAACAGATGACGCCAGAGTTAATAATGTATTTTTTCTATGTAATCTAAATTCCAGGTCAGCATGAAGACAGTAAATTTTCATTCAAACAATTTTTGGCTCAGTAAATTTTGTGATCTTACAAATATACAATCGAAAATGTGTCGAGCCCTTATTTTTAATTATAAAAATAGATTCCTCCTTAAACAAAATTATACTACGAAGAGAAATACGAGAAGAATAAGTTAAATCCAACAGTACAAAATAGGCATATGCGAAAAGATCCTAACCATCAAGGGACAGGAGAGAAATGAAAAACTAAATAATCAAAGGGACTAAATATAAAGAGAAAATAGTTAAGTTGCGATTCAAAACATACTGAAAGCTTGACATAAAGGAAGAACAACATTAGAATAATACAATATCAAAGTAGCTGTAAAACCAGGCAACAAAGGAGTACTCTCTGTTCCTCAACAAGATTTTAATGAAATTTTGCACCTAATATCTAAACAATATAAGAGTTACAATAATAAAAATCCTATGGCCATACCACGTCCGGTTATAATGGAAAACATGTCCAAAAATAAACCACTTCCGGATTCTAATTTTTATGGTGTTGTTCAAAATAAAGTCTAATATCTCCAGAATTGCTTAAGCTATCAAATCCAAATTTCGTATGGAAACTACTAATTGAATGAGCATGTTACAGTGTAAACCAAAAGACTATGTCTTTAAACGTTTTGGAGATAAAAATTAGTTTTCTATTTTCGTTACAGAAGTACACTTTGCTCAGGAAACTTTGTGTTGTTTAACCATCAACCCCCACTAGTTGCAAAACGATACCTTGCTGAAATAATCTTTATGCAATGTAGAAGAACATATTTAAAAATCATTGTGTAACTGATGGCGTCTGATGGTTAAAAGAAACATTTTATATTAAAAAAATGAGTACTTCCCGATTCTAATTTTTATAGTATTGTTCAAATTAAATTCAGTTATCTCCGCAATGGCTGAAGCTATTAAATCCAAATGTCGTGTGAAAAGTACTAATATATTGGCAATGTTACAATGTAAACCGAATGATTATATGTTCAAGTTTTGGAGATAAAAATTAATTTTCGTATGTAAACATTCAATTTTACTTATAAAAAATGCAGTTTCCTTAGGAAACTTTGTGTTGTTTAACCATCAGCCCCCCACTAGTTACAAAACGATACTTCGCTGAAATAATCTCCATGTCATGTAGAAGAATGTATTTAAAAATCATTTTGTAACTGATGGGGACTGATGTTTAGAAGAAACATTTTATATTCTAAAGTTAAGTACCTCAAGTGGAAGTATACGTTTGAAATTCAGCTAAATAAACCATCATATGTCTGAAAGATTTTATGATGTCCAAACCACATTTTGTGTGACAACTACATTTTGTGTTTTCCCGCTATCCCCACCGTTCATTCTTGACATTTTCTTGTAAACCATTAGTTTTCTCCACAAGTACCGGCATTTTTCTTGCGATGTATTTATCTGCATACGTATCTCAGACAAGCGCAGACCAATAGACGTTGCAAATGGAACACGATACGGACGTACTCTATATTACCTACCAAAGACGCCTCACATTTGAATTGTTCTAGGAACGATCGGACTGATAACTCATCACCTTCAGCGGAGTATTTAGTGAACGCTCTGAGTTCGGACAGATGAAATCGAGCTGGATTCTCTTTGGGTACTGTGCCCTTTGATTTGCATCCTCTCCTATGCAGTTTCTTCTTTCTATGAGAATTCTTTCTCTTATCCACGTCATAATCTTCGAGGGAACTTCCAACGTCGGTACTACCACCTGGGTACATTCTTTGATTCACATTGTCTCCCGAATACCCGCTTTCCTTCCCTAAAGAAGACGAGTTTCGACAACCCTTCCCTTCTCACTCCTCATACATGTATGTACTGTCTTAACATTCTCGAGATTCTCATCTTTATCTTCCTCCTTCTCTGGGGAGTCGTACACTAATTTCCTTTTTACGTGGTTGTGATCGCCTTTCATCTTGTACTCAAATTCACCACTGCAATATCTCTTTCTTGGAGAACGGATAGTCACGTCCGGATTTTCTAATAAACTCCGTTTAAGGCTCATAAACAGCCTTACTACTGCTTACGCTTAAAGAGGTACCGTTCATGGCATGTGATTCTAATTGTAGTTTGATCTTACATATCTGCTGCGCATGATGGGATAATTCTTGTGTCACTTGCTTAACATGGCTTTGAAGGGTCTTCGTTACGTCTGTAACTTTTTCTCTCACTGTTGCTCCATGTCCTCGACTATCTGAACTTATTTGACTCATCAATGTGGTAGTTTCGCCTAGTATATCACCCTTCATTTCGTTAAGATTTCGGATCATCTTATCTTCGACATCCAATATCGTTGCTTTAGTAACTTGTGTCTCAATCTCGACACACCCAACTCGACAAGCAAGTTTGTCCTGTTCCTACATTGTCCTGTCCTGTTCCTGCATTGGGTTTTCAGTTCATAGGATTGTGACAGATTTTTTCATCCACATTCTCTACTTGGGCGATTGAAGATTCAACGAGTTTCTTCAACGCGTTAGAGTTCTCTATGCGTTCACGACTATTTTTTCAGTAGTACTTTTCGTAATTTGCATCTCCTCTTTCAAAGGCTAAACTTGAATGGTTATCTGCTGCATTTCCCGCCTGGGATGCCTCTATCCGGACTTGAATTTGCTTTTGTCAAGAGTTAATTTGTACTTGAAGTTACTTCTGGGATAACTTCATTTCCTGTAGGGATGACTCTATTTGTGCCTGAAGTTCCTTCTGGGATGATCTCATTTCCTCTTGGGATGAGCCAATCTTTTTCAATAACATGATCAACATTTGTTCTGTTGACGTAGATACAGACTCCGAACTGGGTACGGTAGGTTTGATTTCCTTCCCAGAATAGGATGAACACTTCCCGCATAGACAATCAGGTGCAAAATCGTCTAAATCCCTCTGTTGTTCCCATGCTTCTAAACTAATCCCGTTACAATTCCGATGAAACTATTGATCCCATTCCGCACACCGGATGCCCTTTTCATCCTTAAAAGGATATTCACAGCAGCTGTACTGGTCCTCTTGGTTA
>JAGDQP010073618.1:0-10365 GCA_022664845.1 Lepisma saccharinum | reverse complement strand
TACGTACTACAAACACTGTTTAGATAGTTGTGATGAGTTGACTCAGTGTTGTGTGAGCGCGCGTCAAAATGGACACTAGCAAAGAGAAAATACGCTATATTTTACAGTTTTTCTTCGATAAAGGCGAAAACGCAAGCCAGGCGGCTGCAAATGTGAATAGTGTTTATGGTCCTGATACTGTAACAGCCAATCACGCGCAATTTTGGTTTCGTCGATTCCGTTCCGGTAATTTTGACGTCAAAGATGTACCACGCACTGGAAGGCCACGTGTCGAAAATGTCGATAAAATCATGGACATTGTCGCGTCCGACCGTCATGTAAGCACTGTTTCGATTGCCCAAGAGCTAAACATTGCACAAAAAACCGTGAGGAACCATTTGCATAAGGCTGGATACAAAAAGAAGCTTCATGTATGGGTGCCACACGAGTTAACGCAAAAAAACCTCATGGACCGAATTTCCATCTGCGAATCGCTGCTGAATCGCAACAAAAGCGACCCATTTCTGAAGTAGTTGGTGACTGGTGGTGAAAAGTGGATCACTTACGACAACGTCACGCGAAAACGGTCGTGGTCGAAGCGCGGTGCGCCGGCGCAAACGGTGCCCAAGCCAGGATTGACGGCCAGGAAGGTTTTGCTGTGTGTTTGGTGGGATTGGCAGGGAATTATCTACTATGAGCTGCTCCCCTACGGCCAAACCCTTAACTGGGAACTATACTGTCAACAATTGGACCGTCTGAAGGCAGCAATCGCCCAGAAGCGGCCAGCTTTGGCCAATGGGAGAGGCATTGTGTTCCACCAGGACAACGCCAGGCCACACACATCGATAGTGACTCGCCAGAAGCTCCGGGAGCTTGCTTGGGAGGTTCTTATGCATCCACCTTATAGTCCGGACCTGGCACCGAGTGATTACCATCTGTTCCTGTCCATGGCGAACACGTTTGCTGGTGAAAAATTCGCTTCAAGAGAGGCTTGCGAACATCCACTGTCTCAATTTTTTGCCAATAGGGACAAGGGCTTCTATGAGAGAGGCATCATGATATTACCTTCCAGATGGCAACACGTTATCGAACAAAACGGCGCATATGTGACCTAAATCGGATCATTCTAACTATGGTAAGTCAAGCCTTCAATGCCATGCAAATATCTATATAATGGATTACTTTTTACTACACCAGATATATATCGATATTATTCAGCCGCAATAGGTAGGTGATGCTAAATCAGCATTCCTACGTATTGTCGCCATGGACGATACGAATCATGATAAAGTAAAAACCATCATCTTTGAAAACGTACATTATCTTCAGTAGCCAAATTAAGTTTTGACACGATTGAAACACTACTAAACCATGCAGGTCGAGATTTACCATTTGCATCCGGGACATTGACCGTGACACTTCACTTTACACGTCTCTCAAATCTGAAGTACGAAATCGAGGCCGCGGTATTCTCTATTTCACCTGACCTGCTTATGAGCGTGGACATGGAATAGGATTTTCATTTCGAGGTCTTTTCCATTATGATATGCCATTTATTAAAAAAGGAACAAAAGCACTAAAATGTCAGGCAATACATACAGGAATACAAGTTACAGGGATGTATTAAAAATCGTCCAATTAAAAAATCGGTGAAAGCTAGAGTTCATCAAGCAGACATGACTTTAAAGACAAAAGCTGAAAATAAAATGAATCGGTTGCTTGCTGGTAGTGATAGGAGAAGGGCACGCAAATGAAGAGTTCCTTTTAGTATTGGACCACCTAGGAAACGTCGATAACATGAAAAATGTCATTCCTCACAGCCGGAAGTAAATAGTGCTGTACCATTCAATTTGGTGTGAAATGTAAGTACTTATTGGTGTGGATGTGATATGTAAAATAAGGTACTCACTGCAAATGGAGATAATCTACAAGCACCCGTCGTTGCTGGCGACATTGTTGCATCCGTCAACAATTTCATGCATTCCCTCTTCAATATGTTTTTTATCAAAAATGATAAATAAACACCAACTTGTAAGGGAACATATCCTTACAGTGCGTCTCCGGGAACGTTACTCAATTATTCCGAGGATGCTGCAAATACTCATTTAACTCCTGCACTATGGTACAAAGATACTGCAGGATAATTTAATACTCTGGGTAATGCAAACACAGGATTTCAAAACAGTGGTGCTTTTATTGTTAGAAGTTCCCCATTTCAAATGTATGGTAGGCTCTTCATAGACAATGCAGGAATCTAACGTATTCTTCCCCATAAAGTCACTTTTCGTATTAAATTATATCGTTTCAAAGTTTCTTTCTGCTTAATGGCCGCCCAAATGCTGGTTTTAAGTTGAACTGGAGAAAGTTATATTATATGCACGTTGCATTGATATTTCTGCTGATTTAGCTCTTCAGTTGAATAGCTATATGATTAAAGATACTGCCATGTTGCCTTTCACACGTGTAGAGACACGGGTGCACCATTCCTCAAGGCTTAACCTCACAAAAACTTGACAATATATTCCTGGGTAATGTACCAAAAGGTCTTGTGTTTGGCATTGTTTTGAATACGGCATTCAATGGACAATACCATGAGAATCCCTTCCGTTTTGAACATTTTAATCTTAATAATTTTCAAGTTCAAGTCGGATCAAAATTTTATTCTCCTTGTCTGTTAATTTTAGATCTCGCAAATCAATTAGATATTCGAAGTTATTATACCTTGCTTTCCGGCACTATCATATTTCATTAAAATGCGGGCATACCATTAATTTACAGGAATATCTTAGAGGCTATAGTATTTTCGCATTCATTCTATCTCCAACCAATACGCTGGACGACTCCACTTGGGATGTTGTCAGAGATGCGCCTGACAACTTGAAAATAGATTTCACTCAAGCTCTGCAGGATTAAATCACCTGCATTTTCTATGCTTAATTTAATTTCCTCATTCAAACTGACAAAGATTGCAACATCTATACTGACAACATGATCTAAGTGAATCATGTCTGCCTTCTAATCTAAGGTAACCTGGGTACATTCACATGTTCTCAGTACATGTACAATAGAGAGTGTAATGAACTGCTTGCATTATTTATCAGCCGGATACCATGAGGGACATCATCCAACTTTCGACTTTCGCTCAAGGTGAAGAAGAGAAAAAGTCTCGTCGTAAAGGATCTCGCCAACGTCAACGTAAATTTGAACAGCTGTCAGTCCTGGATTTTCAAGAATCCCTTTCCAAATATGTGATTGAGTCTAGGAGTTTGATTCAGCAATGAATACCTGTATCGCCACGTCTTTGTTCTGGACTGGAATCATGGAACCATGTCTACCAGGAACTTAAAAGTATTGTGACCCTGTATACTCACGGAAGAAGACGCCAGAAGTTTTGTGAATCTATTCTTGAAAGAACTGTCAAAAATCTGGGAGATCTGCAGTGCCCGAAATCCAGTGAATTATCATTCCCTATAAGGACTTATATACATTTCCTTCCTCAGTTTGGAAAATATCGCTGTGAAATAAAAGACGTTTGGCAATACGCCAATTACCTCAATTACTTTGTTTTGTCATAGTACATCTTGACAAATCCTGAAAACCACGTGAACTGATGATCTAGTGCAACTTGTTCTCAAACACTGTAAAACTGTCAGTGTAGTGACGGGGATCTACGTCATTGATAAATTACATGTGCAACTGAAACATCCTATAGTACTCATCATGGCCTGAGTTCATCAGCCTTTGAAGGATCACATTGAGTTGCCATCTTCATCGGCAAGAGCAGACGAGGCCTGTACTTTTACAGTCTTGGAAGAAAACCACCAAGACCAATCATTAAATTCTTACGACGAAATTGTATATATTTTAAAACGAATAGAAAACAATATCAGCATGATGATTCTGTATTATGCGGCTTATTCTGTATTGTATTCGTTTATTTTAAAGTCAGAATCAAAATATTTTAACTTTATTCAATACTAAAAATCTGAAGAAGAATGATCATCTTGTGCTTAAACTTGTAAAAAAAATGAAAAAAGAGTAATCAATGTTGTAAATAGAAAATGTAGTAGAGTAGATTTACAAAATATATTTCTTGCATAAAAGATGCATTGGGTTTTTATTTCAACAAATAGAAAACATCCAAGGTATCTCGTAATATGCTATTTATTACATATGTGAACTCGTATTACAATGCAAAGCAATAATCATCGTGGAGTATTACAATGAAAGGGTTAAAGTGGCTTCGACAACATTAGAATATTGGAGTTTCAACCTATACTGAAGGTGGACAACGTTGCGTAATGTGCAACCAGACAACTCAATTGGATTATGGTAAGTACATGATTTCACATTCACATTGAAATTCAATGCGTTCAGAGCAGTACATCCTTGATCAGTTACATCTTTGAGGATACTGAATTGAAATATATTTTTGATCCAGTCAACCCTTTCTGTACCTTCACAATAAAATATAGCGTCAGGTTCACTCGTTACATTCATCATTTTACGTAAATGAGCAACAATGTATTCATTAGAAGTATCCCATTTTAGTCCATTAAATCTTTGAGTTAACCACTTGACTTGTTTTGATAACCAAGAGGTAATTCTGTAATTTCACAGGGAAGATTAACCATACAGTGAAAAAATACCATGCTGGTTGGAACATGCATTTACAATTTCAGCACTAGCAAACTGCTGTTCTATGATTGTGGGAATCAATTGAGCTATGAATTCTGTATCTTCCATTAAAGCAATACATTTCTTAAAAGATGTGTTTCTACTAATACTCACATGTCCTTGGCGTTAAAACATCTCACAATATTCATGAAACAGTTCAGAATGAATAATATGATTCACTAAATGATTCACTAAAAATCACTGAACCTGTGTTCCACACATACATACATTCATGAGTCGCTTTTAGATTTCACCCAATACACTGAATTGGGCTGTCCTATAAATAAGTTCTAAATGCTTGTAATACACAACCGTTCATAATAAATACACCACTACAAAATGTACAAAGTGCCATCTTCTTCTTACTTTTAGCGTAGAATCCTCCTGTACCTGTAGCCTGCCTCCCGGCTCTTCTCCATCAAATCGTCCAGAAACTCCCACACTTTCCGCTTCAAAATTGTACGTACACCATACTCGAATTTAATAATTAAATTCTAGCGCCAGGATGATATTTCACGTACTCGTTGAAAATCTCACTTAAATTTCCAGGATTTAGCAGCATCCACCAAGAAAACCACCATCACCATCACTTGAGTTCCAGCTCACACGTACTTCTATATACTTCTCGGGAACTGCGATCTTCTCCCATACAGTTGACGTTGCCATGGCTAACAGCAGACTATTTAATAACTTAAGAGAAGCTTTGAATCGAACTCTTTATAGTTAAATAATAAAAATGGCTCCAGCCAATCAGCGCCCCCGAAAAGCCAGGAAACTCGCGCAGCAACAGCTGCTCCCAACGGAACCAGAGCTCAAACCGAGGGAGAGTTTGCCCCAAAAGTGCTGTAATTTCTACTAGGATATTATTCTTATACACATAACCAATGGGGTTGTCATTTTAATCTTGAACTTTTGTACAAAGGAAGGAAAATACTTGACAAACAATTTCTAGAGGATATCTTTGGAAATAAAATACAATCTCTTGGACAACTTGAACATAGAAATTCCTGCTTATTGCACGAGACGATATAACCCTATAGTTTCAATGCATCATCGTATTGGCATATTAAATAGAATGGCCAGCATCGTATCGAGTGCAATGTTCTAGGAGAAGTGCGGATGATCTACTATAGTTATTTTCATCCAACATACAACATATGGATTTTTACTTTTTAGTTATCTGTCGTGTGTCCTATATGATACATCTATTACGTTCATATTAATTAATTTTATAATAATTATGTATTTTCTTACGCTGTATATAAATTACATATGTAAACGTAATTTCAATGTTCTTAAGACTTGTGCTGTAATGGCAGCATGGCAGTACGGCTGTATGCCGTACATAGCACTTAAAGTATTATTATTATTATTATTGTTATTATTATTATTATTATTATTATTATTATTATTATTATTATTAGTGCATTCACGAGTTTAATTGCGTTTCTATTGAATTAATGCCTTAAAAATGAAATGCACATATTCATTTGTGGTATTATGACTTATTTTAACACGTTTTTATTAACTCGCTTTATTGTCTGTCTGTTCGGTACAAATTTTGCAATCGATTTTAAACTCACTTCGCATCATCCGATTTCTTTAAAATTTTGTAAACTTGCTTGCTTCCGACGACAATACAATATTCAATCATTAGATATACGACAAAATAATCCAGTTAACTGTAATTCATTAATTAAAATAATTCGAAATTTTATATTCTTATGTTGGTAAAAGTTACTGTCGCATAGGTAACCTCATACAGCTCATGAGATTTCGAAAGTTGCTCACCTCTAAGGATGCGTTCACATAAGAATGGTTTATTGTTTAACTGATTTGAAATTTAAATAATTAAAAATGATTGTTTTTAAAAAAACACGCTTTTTAAAATGGACGAATGAATACTATGAATCAAAAAATAAAAGCGTGGGCGCTCTTAAAATTATGATGAGGTAAGCCAGGGCACCCACGCTTTTATTTTCTGATTCATAAGATTAATTCAATTTATTATTTTTTACTTTTAGTCCATCTTAAAAAAGCATGTTTTAAAAAATCCTTTTCTATTTTTTTTATGATTGGAGATCATTCTACCTAGCTCCAAGGTAACATCATGCTAATTTACATTCTATTACAATTTTAAAAAGTTTATAAACCACCTATACGTGAATAGTTCTCTATTTATTAAAATAATAGAAATGTTTATTCAAGTTCCGTTCCAGTAATTAAGCTCATACGGTATATTAAATATGTGACAAGCAGAACGTTTAGAAATTAGAAAGTGTTGGATGTCGTTTGTTGCTTATTATGAAGCAAATATTCTGCCAGGATTTCCAGTTGGGGGGAGTGTAAAATCAAAATTGAGAGGGTGTGAGTCGAGTTTTGCACCATTTCTATCAATTTTAACCGCAAACGTTTTTCAGTTGTGTGCGGGGAGGGGGGGGTCGAGGATTTGGGAAAGTGACACCCCCACAGGGGGAGGGTCTGGCGTAATCACTGGTATGAAGTAAAAGAAGCTAACGAATCAGTCATTCGCATTCCGCTCCTTTTGTATCCCCGGATGGTTTCTAACTTCGCCTACTGAGATGTATGTATGATTCCACTTATTGGAATGTTTTTCTTGGAATGTTGCTAGGGTCAGGCAACAAAATATTCTTTCGTAACCTGTCATCTTTCCTCCGTCTTTCATGGACCGGTTCTCATTATCGCTATTCTTCTCGCTGTGCTCCCTCCCTCGCATCCACTCATACTCTATCTTCCTCTTCCCGATTTGGTTCTGCAGCTTGGCTTCCCGGCCAGCAGTAACTTTCGCTCTGCTGTGTGGTTCATTCTAACTTCTTGTGCCTGGCCTATGACCTCCGCGGCTCACCTCACTGAAAAGAGTAGGCATTAATACTTCCTAAGCAAATCGAGTTTTGTAGAGCATAACAAACAATATTACATATGCATAAATTTTACATGCACGATTTTAGCATTATGATTCAAAATTATGTTGTTGTTTTTTTTACATTGAAAGCACTTATCCATTCCTAGACATGCAGGGTATACTTCCTCAAACTCCTTTCATTTCCTGAGATAATGATCATGTTTATATTTGATATACTTGGTTCGACTCCGGAACACAGCAAAGCGTCTTGATTTACAGTGGAAAGCCAAACAGAACACCCCCATTCGCTTTCTCTTTTTGTTGTTCAATAAAAGAGAAAAAACAACCTCAGTGGTTTATTAGCGAAAGAAGGAGAGGGTGCGGCTTCGAATACTTCTCACACCAACAGTCTGGCTGTTTTTCCTTGAATACCTTCAGTCTTACAAATCGAATGGTGTGATGATACTTACAAAGAGACCACGATGGCTAGCTTCCCCCATGTTTTTCTCACGACCAAAATAATGTAGGGCAGTAGCCAAAGATGCTTTAAAGCACAGAAATGTATCCTACGAAGTTCTTTTACATTAAATTGCATTAAAATTTATGGAAGAATGTCAACTACAGACTAATCCGTTATAAGTTTGATGTATAAAATTCCTCTGTGAGTATTTTTCGGAGAAATTGATATGAAAGGTAGCAGTCAAGGTCTTAGTTGAGGTACCATCCTGAAATTCTGATGTTGAAAATTCAGGAAAGTCCTTTACAGCCTGAGAGGAAATGAATGGCTCCAAATCTGTGCACCTCCCTATTGCCAATCCGAGACCTGTGACTTTGAATGGTTGGACACGGAGGAAGGTTCTTTGTAAGGCAATGTTTCTTAACCTTTTTTCAGCCAAGGACCCCTTTAGAAATGTAATGAAAGCCATGGACCCCCTATGCGAAATAAAAAACTTTAACACATTACTTGAACAAAGGATATCAAAATTATTTGTTTATTAAACAAAATACACATGTACTTCGCGTTTTCAGCGCTACATAGTAAGCAAAAGGCATAAGTTGTCAAGAACACGTGAAACTTAAACTAGTTAGGTTCAGAAATACCACGCTCTACGCATGCGGAAGAAATTTCAAGTAAAATAAATAATGTTCTTATATGAATGACATCGGCAGGGCTTAGAGACGGAGAGAGACAGGGGTATTGGATATTTTCCTTACCTATGATAGATGTGAAAGACAATCATAAGCCACAACATTATTTTCCTTAGTTTCAAGGTACAATATATAGCTCAATAGTTTGGCCCAAAACTAAATATTCCGAAGGGAAACTATTCCTCTGTTCGGATCTCCGGGTGATGGGATTCCGTAAAAGTTATTGCGCAGAGACATAAATCGAATGGAGCAGAAGGAAACAAGAACAAAGGAGAGAAGACATTAAGAATTGGAACATCGAACGTCAGGTCACTGTTAGAAGCAGAGAAATGGTGAAACCTGACACACTAATAATGTTTAAAGTGAGATGGCAAGGAACAAGTGAGATGAAGAATATAGGACTGAAAAGAGGAAGAAGAAATGGAGTAAGTGCAGTCCTTGGTAAATGTCTAAAACAGAATGTGATGAAAATAGACTACACCAATGAGCACATGACGATGGCAAAACTGAATGGAAGAAAGGACGACCTGGTTATAATACAGATATACTTGCCAACAATTAAACGTCGTGAAGAGAGAACAGAAGGGCGCATGCATCGTACTGACGGGCAATTTCAATGCAAGGACAAGATGGAGAAACAATAGAGAAATAAAGACTTGGAAGGAGAAACCAAAGAGGCCAACTTTTGTAACCAATACTCAATGGTGGTGGAAAACACGTGGTTTAAACAACATAACAGAAGACGATACATTTCGACACGCACAATCAACGAAAGTTTTCAGATTGGCCATGTGCTAATTCAGGGCAGGTTTAGAAACTGTTTAAAGAATGCAGACTCTCCCTGAAACCGATACTATTATTACAATAATTTGGTCTTAGTAAAGGTAGATATAAACTAAATAACGTAGTTAGAAGAAACACTGAAAGTTAGCACTGGGAACGTTTAAAAACGAGGAGATGAAAGATAGAGTTGTGGAAAAGTTCAAAGAAAATTTCTCAAATTCCGAAGGAACAGATGGAAGCACTAACCGAGAACTTATAAAGCATTGTTTGCTTGATACAACAGAAGAAGTAACATGATATCATAAAGAGAAAAAATAAGGAAGAACTATTTAAAGATAAAATGTTGAGGAAAATTGAAGTCTATAGGTACAAAAGAAGGTAAAATGATGTGCAGGAGCTAAATAATGAATATCGAAGAGAAACACATAAAGCAAGAGAAACATAGATGATAAAGAAATGCAATGAAATAGAAGACATAGAAAGAACAAAAAGACAAAATCTGATGTACAAGGAAGAAGAGTGACCTAATATGGAAGAAAGGAAATAAAATATGTATGACCATTGGAGCAAAAAAATGGAAACCCCTTAGTGATAGACTATATAGAAAGAATAAAAAGAATACATGAACTCTATGAAACGTCCTAACGTCCACATACATTAAAAATTGAAGAAATACAAAACTTAGGTAAGTTATGGTGATAAAGGGTTTAAAAGTAGTCGAAGAAGAATTTTAGAAGGCTCTTACTGTTAGTAAGATGGAAAATGGTAAAGCAAAGTGTTACGATGAGAAATTGGAGAAATACTATGAATAGTTTGTGAAACAACAATATTGAATAACAACTTTAAAATAATAAGAATTGGTTCAATTTAGTTTCGACCCAAAATGGACTAAATTAGATATTCAGTCACATTGT
>JAGDQP010073617.1:0-10365 GCA_022664845.1 Lepisma saccharinum | reverse complement strand
TCTATTAAAGATATCCAGTTCCTTAGAAAATGAAGATATTCGGTATCCATTTTCTGTCCATAAGCACCAACATTAAACTTTCTAGCGCTGAGAGAAGTAGAAGACCCCGTTAAGGTATAAGAAAGTCTTCTTTTGGAATCTAATTAGATATATTAGTGAATGTGAAATTTGTCAGAAAACCAAATCCTCTTCACAACCTATACATTTCAGAGCTTGTCACTTTGATGCATCTAAACCGCATGAACAAGATAGCCGAAGATGCAGACGACGACCAGGAACTGAAGAGTCAGCAGTCCAGAACAGAATAAAAAGGCGTCGGAGCTCATCAGAAACCACTATTTCAATCCCAGAGATAGTCACGTCAACTCCTCTCCCTCTCGCTGGTTCGATCTGCTACGAGATGGAACAACCTACCTAACCGGCCGGATCTGCTATGAGATGGGCCAACTTCCTAACCGCCTGATCTGCTGCGATAAGCAATAAACCCCCCAAGTCCTGATCTGCTACGAGATAGGACTTTTCCTTATGGCCCCAGCCAGCTACAAGCTAAGGGCCTTCTTTCTCAGCCAGACAACAGCCGTTGTCTGGGCCAGCGTCATCCGCAACACATGGAACCGTATGGAAGAGAAAGAAAGTAATTTGAGATACGAATGTAGCCAACAATAAGTCTCCAATAGTTTGTACGGGAGACTCTTTTTATTAACTTAGTGGACTTGTAATTTTTATAATAAAAGGTGAAGGGATAAAAGACAAGCTACGATCCTTTGATTGATTTACCTTGCTCTACCTGTCTCTATCTAATGAACTAAATAAACCAGTAACGGCGCCAGACTCAGATATTCTGGGCACTGCGGTGGCAATTAAGGCGCTCCCTCAAGGGAAACTTTACGATATTATTGGTAGACTCCCAGAGAGTGATGGATATTTTTATATTTTACCAATCTTAGATGTTTTCTGGAAATATTTTATGCTTTATCCCCTTAGGAGGGCTAATTCAGCTGAGATTATTATTGTCTTGGAAAATCATTACTTATTACATTATTCTTATCCTTGGAAAGTCCTTAGTGACAGAGGTAGTCGGTTTGTGTCGGACAGATGGAAGTATTACTATGGGAGACATCAAATGTTGTCTGTTTATATAACTCCACATCATCCACAAGTTAATCTTGTAGTATGATCTCACAAAGAGGTAAATCGTCTCATCAGACACTATTGTCACGACAACCACACTCAATGGCGTAGTCGCTTAAAGCATATTCTTCAACGTTTGAATTGTTCCATCTCTCTTACGACAGATTATGCTACTTCGGAGTTATTTTTAAACTATAAAGGTTTTGACAATTTTAAGAAGGAAATACCTTGGCCTCCTGAATTGGAAGACATTAAGTATGAAGAGAGACTTCAAGCTGTTCTATTAAACACTGAGAGAAATCTTCGTAAGAATCGAAAGAAAATTTCAAGACCGGTAAAATTCCAGAACAAGTTCTGCTGCTGATAAATATGTCCGTAAATTCCTATTAAAGCATGTAGGACCCCTTATTTGAATAGGGATTGATAAAAATAAGAGTCGATTTGATTATACCTGACAATCAGAATACTGGTTCTTTGAACCTAGAACGCTTAATGTTTATCGGTGCTCTTCTGAAAACGTAACCAAATATTAGTCAGTATGGTATTTGGAATGGGTTCGAAGTAGACTTCTTCATATTCGAGATTCCAATGTTTCTTTTCTACAGTTGCTTACTTGTGGAGGAATCTGTCCTTTGGTTTGTCGGCGTGCTTTCATCGTAGTGATTCTAGTAAGCCCTATAGCTGAGGGGAGTGACGAATTGATCCGCGGTAATTCTGACCCTGCTCTATGGAGTTGGCATGGCTTGTGGTGGTGGTGCATCCGGCGGGGCCTTTAGATTGGTTTTACCCATGAGGAGACCGAAGTAAATGAGAAATGTTAGAAGCCTGAAAATTTCATGCTATTTTCGTCAATTTTTTTTATATATTTCTTTGACTTATCATCTATTTCGCGTATCATTTCACATTTCTTTTTTCCTGGTTATGGGGAATCTGTAGTGTATCTGGTATATGCTAACCCTTTTGCTTATGACGTCATTTACCTTGTTTTATTTTTCCTTTCAGGAAATGACATCACAGTCTGGTAGGTTGGAGCTTTGTTTCAGCTCTTCTTGAGAGCGAGTCAGCAATTCATTTGGAAATTTCTCCCGCTTTTCCAATTTCAAAGGTTGTTATTCGGGGTTTGTTTCAAAAGTCCTCATTTAAATATTCATTTTTTTATTATTGTCATATACTTGTCTCCATTAAAATTTTGCTGGATAATTATTTTCATGCACATGTTGGCATGATTATTTTCTTTGTGACTATTTTGTTGCCCCGTTGAGGCTGGCATGTGTACCGGTCGTTGTACGGGCGGGCAGACGTGATACAAGATGACATTAGGTTGTGATGTCCGTGTGGATCCTGAGTGTAAGTTTTACTGATTGGAAGGGTTACCTTAATGGTACATAGTTCTTCGCAGTGAAGAAATATAAATCAAGACTTGAAGTGTCTAAAGTAAATATCTTTTCGTAGATATGCAGTATCTCACTATGATTGAGTAATTTAGTACACCCTCCATTTCGCTCTTTGGATTCGTAAAGTATTTTGAGTTTCCTGAAGGCAACTCTAATTAAAGGACAATAGCAGTAAGTTTTAATCGTCCAGTGACATACAAGACATAAAATTTCCTGTACAAATTTTGCTGTGTTAAATGCATAAATTTCCAACCTATTACATTTGTTTGTGTGGAACTTTGTAAGGTTACAACATTTCGAACTACCGACATTGTCAGATAAGTCTAAGTTAAACGGAGTAAATCAGTTCTCTTTATAATTTCTACTTTGGATGTCTAAACCATTATTTATGTGAAACCTCGCTTAAGTGTAATATTTCCAACTACAGACTTTTGCCAGACATGCCTAATTAAATCTTTGAGAGTGAATCAGTTACTCTATGGTGTATAAATGAATATTCTGACCATTGTTCACGTGCAACATTGTTTAAACATCAATATTTTAAGCTACGTATATTTAAGCCAGATTTGCCTAAGTCTAAAGTGAAATAACAATACTTATTATGGTCATAAAGCATGTAATTTCCTGTGTTGTTAACTACAAGAACGAAGGTAACTTCATTCAATGAAAATGTGTTATACTACCGATGTCTACAAGTTTGCAGTGCTAAGTTACGTGAGTTCGATTCCCGGCTGGCACTAAAGTAATTTCCTGATTTGTGAGCTGCAAGTTTTACTTCTTGTCTAAAACAGAAGGTTATCAGTTGTGTATCTGTATAGCCAACAAATACCAATATGCTGTGCTTCTAAATTTTTCCCAGGAATTAAGGGAGCATTTGAGATTTTTTATTTTCTGCTAATTTTGTACAAATGTTATTAAATTTTGTTTCAAATATCAAAAGAGACAATGTTTATTTGATTGTCAATATTTTTTGTAAAATAAACACCGACTAATTTTAAGTTAATTAGCAATTAATCATGCAAATTATCCTTCTGCATTATGGAGCATAGAATTAACATGAAAGTAGAACATACTTTTCCTTGAATATTATACTAATATCTACAATACTTTACAATACCTGGTACCTTCCAGATTATCTAATACAATTTATTATATATAAATATGCGAGCTCGAAATTTCTCTTATTTGTATACAAGAAACTGAACCTTGCTTTTAGCCGTTCTTTCTGCGAAATATATTAATGTTCTTTATATTTTTCTCTCTTATGGAACCTAACTGATAATTTGTCTTTCATTTAGAACCATTATCTACAACCTTAGCCATACGTACTTCACATCGTTCATGAAAAACTTACGTACGCTGTAATTGTCTTTCATACTCTAATCGTAGAACCTGTATTGTGGCGACATCATTAGGAAAGCGTTTTTTTATTATTACATCCATAGAACTACTACTACTCTTTACTCATCTAAGGGTTGCCAAACTAAGGGTTTAGTTGCAAGTTCCGTCCCTTGACTTGTCCACTTTCTCTTCTAGGTCGCGTCAAACAGAAGAGACGCTTTTCGTTCCGTTCCGTCGTTGCTCTAGGCGCGTCCTATGTTTTATTGTAAGAATTTCTAAGATTTTAAATAAAACTTGTACTTTCCTTGATAGATGGATTTTGGTTGCTCAATAGTTTTATTTAAGCAGAAAAGAAATTGAAGTAATTTAGTAGGTTGATTAATTATAAGCTAAAATATTCTTTGATGTTAATTTTATTAAACTGACTATTTTTCACTTTAATTTTATTTAAGTAAAAGGTTAGACTTCGGGCTCTAAAACATTATCCAACTTCGAGTTGTTAAGTTTTCTTATGTAATAGGAGTTGTCTTCTGTTAGGTTGGTTCATGTTGAGTATGGTTAGTATGGAAGATGGTGGAACTACAGATGCTTATCAGAATAATGGAAACACCTGTAGTTTGCAACACGTCAGATGTATGGGTTGGCAGTGGTGTCGTGGCGACCGCAGCGCCGGACTGCTGGTGGTGGTGTGTTAGGTCGGTCTCCATACTACGTCAGGCGTCGTGGAACAGGAGTGTGCAGTGGCTGCAGCAGACGGAGGTAGTGTAAAATGGGAGACCTCTCAGAGTTTCAAAGAGGGCAAATTGTTGGTGCGCGGTTATGTGGAGTGAGTGTGACGGCAGTGGCTAGTGTGTTAGGTGTGTCGCCAGGGACAGTGTCGAAGGTGATGACGGCCTACACAACACACGGGAAAACCACATCGGGGAAGCGGAACAGTGGGCGGAAGAAAAGCATCAGTGACAGGGCACGCCGGGTATTAAAGCGCATTGTCACGCGGAACCGTCGTGCCAATGCGGCGCAAGTGACGGAGGAACTCAATCAGCACCTCCCCCAACCTGTTTCGACAATCACAGTCCGCCGCGAATTACATGACATGAACTTACGGGGTCGTGTTGCACGGGCCAAACCTCTCATTATTGACCAGAACGCTTTAGCACGCCGCAAATGGTGCCGCGACCATGCAACTTGGACCGTTGACGACTGGAAACGTATGGTATAGTCGGATGAGTCACCATTCACCCTATTCCAAACCACGGGCCGTGTTTATGTGTGGAGAACGCCCAAAGAAGCGTATGATCTGCAGTGTCTCCGCCCAACTGTGAAACATGGCGGCGGCACGGTGATGCTGTGGGCCGCAATATCATGGTTTTCATTGGGTCCTGTGGTCACACTTCGCGGACGCATCACTGCCAACGATTATGTCGCAATTTTAGGAGACCACTTGCATCCTATGGTCTGGATGTTGTTCCCGGACAATGACGCCATATTCCAGGATGATAATGCACCCATTCACACAGCTGGAGTTGTTGCAGCGTGGTTTGAGGAACATCGGGATGAAGTTCAACACCTCCCCTGGCCCGCCCAATCCCCAGATCTCAACATAATTGACCATCTGTGGTCCATCTTGGAAACACGACTCCGGTGACGATTTCCACCTCCATCCTCTCTCACAGAACTGGCCGATGCCCTGCACGAGGAATGGTGTAATATTCCACTTGCTACCATTCACGACCTCTATGCCTCCATCCCACGTCGCACCAAGGCTGTTCTGAAGGCGAAAGGTGGCCCGAAACCATATTAATCTGGTAAGTTGCACTTTCGTTCAGGTGTTTCCATTATTCTGATAAGCATCTGTATATTCAAGTGTTTTATGAATTACGTCGATGTATGATTTTTTACTGAGAGAATAATTTTGCTTCGAAGTGTATGAGAGTATATAATATTAAAGGTTAATAAAAAGAAAGATAAAAGGTTATATTACTATGAGATTTTAAGAAAACTGATACAATAAAGGGATGAAAGAGTTGGAAGTGAGTAGGTTAATCGGAGTTAATCGCGACGCAAATAAAGCACCCTACATAATTAAGAGTGTAAAACAAATGTAGCGTCTGCAAACTACTATTTTTTTTGTTGTTCACTGCCTCGGTACTCGGATAATTTGGAAATTCGGTTAATCACGACTCTGGTGTACATTAAACTGTAACTGACATTTTTTAAAAACAAACATTCACGAAAATGTAAAGCATTAAGGAAGCATCGTTTAAGTATTTAGATGCTTTTGAGTCGTATGGGTATCTTTATCTGGATATTTTTTTGTCTCAGTATCGTACGTAGTATCGTAATAGATACCTTTTTACAAGTATCGAGTATCTGTATCAGATATTTTTAAGTGGTATCGGATGCAACTATGGGAACGTTATATCCCCATCATGTCCGTCCGTCTGTCTCTCGAACAACTTTCAACTCTGGAACAAATAGAGCTGCAAAGGTAGTTGAAGTATTGTTTGTAAGGTCTCGGCGAGACGAGGTCAAAGCTACATAGATCATGTCTGTCTGTCCGCTCGTCTACAACTTTTAACTCAGAAACTATACTAGAACTACGAAATTCGCTAAGGTACCGGCATTCGAAAAGTTTCTGTGAAACCTTTCCAGCGACACATAAATCTAAATTGGACGCTCGCTGCTGAAGCACGTGTGTACAGTAACCCGACTCAGTGATTCCACCTAAAATAGTGCCAGAGAGATAGGAACGGACGGAAACATATACACTAAATACGAGACAATAACACATTACAACACAGCACATATTCGATGGTTTGTCTACAAAACACTCTCCCAACGTAAGAGTAAAATATCGTGCCTCGACTCAAGATGACAACTAAAGTAAATCTGCACCCTATATTGGAATGGTGGTAACCAACTTTTTAGTAAATCCCATGTTAATTAATATTCATGTTTTAAGCAGTTTAGTGTAAAATAGCATAGTATTCGAATTCATATTATTTTTTTGTATTATCATGTAAATAAATTGACGAAGTCGAGAAAACATATGACCGTGGAGCTAGAGAAGAGATACGTAAGCTAACATATTGCCAAAACTAAAAGCCATAAGGAAAACCGTCAAAACAAGAACAAAAGTTACTTTAATCATATTATACGAAAGTTCCTTGTAGTCGTAGTGCTCCGATCTTAATATACACGAAAGAAGTTTAATTCCTCCACACAGCAAATAGATAAACAATCTGAAGGTTTCGGTTTTCGAAACTTGAAAATTTCTTAAATCATATGGTCCCGTGGGAAAGTTGAACACATCTTCATAATATACTCGCCGACGACTCCCACCAAGCGACTTCTTATAATTAATTTAATGGGTTAACTCATCAAATGTATCCAGGGCAGAATGTTAGTTCCATTTAAGCAAATTGAATAGTGGCTACATATAAATTTTGTGGGAGAAGGATGAATAACACATACCGTTTTTGCCTTGAGAGTCTCGTTTTTTCACACCCGCTCCGTCGGTTTTTTTAAAAAAATACATGTTTTCCGTTTATAAGTAAGTGCAACAGTTAACGACGTAGCTAAAGAGGCTAGTCCAATGGAACGATGTCAGACTTCTGAGTACTGAAAGTGGGTAACAGAGGTTCGAACCTCGTTCATACCAAAAATCTTTTTTTGTGTTCATGTTAGCTCAGTGGTAGAGCGCGTGACTTCTAATCCTGAGGTCGTGTGTTCGAATCCCGTTCTGGAAATTTTATATCGTCCACATAGTGTAGTGATTATCACATCAGCCTAACACGCGGAAGGTCCCAGGTTCGATCCCAAGTGAGCTCATCTTAAGAAGCATCGTTGTATTCTCCGCCTAGTGTGGTATTTTCTTGATATTTGATTTTAGTGATAGAACAGTATATTACAATTAAATACTAATAACACAAACTTATTATTACAACAACAAGAAGTTCTCGAGATTTCTGATTAATAGTTATAGTCACACTAAACTTTACAATGGCACAATCTACAAAATTTTACAGATCTTCAACGCTTTCCATAGATTGCCACGTGCTGCATTTTAAACCTAAATCGATAGAAGTTCATCGAAATATTGCTGAACAGTTGAAGTTAGTGGATGAAGAGGTGCTTCAAATTGAAATAAACAATTATTATCATGAAATCTTCATAGAGGTAACAAATAAAGATATATTTCAAAGAGTGTTACAACTTACAGGTAATACAGTCTCCTTTTCTTTTGATCAACATATTTATAAATTACCTATTACTAAAGTTGAAGAAGATGTTACAGCAGTATCAGTGGTTGCGTTACCATCGCGATATCTGGATGCAAATTTAACGACTTTTTTAGTGCTTACGGTACTGTGATTAAAATTGATCCTTATAACGCACGGTTCCTTATAACTTTGCACCCCCAATGCATACTGAACCTAATTAAACAGTTCTTGGAAGCAGTGTTCGATTTGTGTAATCCAGAGAGGGGGAAGAATTAGTGAGATATGTATTATAAAGTATTTTGGAGTTGTCCATATCTTAGGCTAGAGGAATATATATGTAAAAAGTACAAGAGAGATTTTTGCCGAGAGGGGGATAATCCCAACCATCCCCTGCTACAAATCGAACACTGCTTGGAAGTACACCATTAACAAGAGCAGATTCTTTTCCTGATTTAACATCTACGGTTAACAAAAAACAAAAAGTGCAAAGTTTAGTAATAATAAAGGTTCCAATGAGTCAATCAATGTAAGTAAAGAAAATATTGAAGTTACTCCACCCAATTTCATACTAACTCTGTACAGGGGCAATCCAAAACAGTGGATTCTAAATACAACTCTCAGGAATCACTACGTTCAATGGAATCTTGTACAAGTACCCATATCTGAACAACAAACTTTGGAAACAAATGTACAAGCTAATCAGGAAGTAATGTGTGTGAACACTGACGATATTACAAGTGATGGAACAATAACAGTACTTGCTACATCCCAAAATAAAAGGGAAAGTAATGTTACACAAATACCATTAGAAAAAAAAAGTTAGTAAGAGGAAAACACAGTCTAGTGAAATCAGTCATGTAGTGAATTCGAAAAAAACAGGTTCGGCGGTTACAAACTCACGCTACATGTGGTGGATATATAAACAGTGAAAAGAAGAGACTTAAAGTCAATGCCGCTAACAAAAAACAATTAAAAAGTAGTACACAAATTGGTACAAGGGAACTTTGTGTAAACTCTTCTTTTAAAAAAGTTTTTAAAGTTTCTGTTAATTTGGTCTTAAAAACATAACATTTGTTGTTGTTTTTGTTTTGTTGCTTTTTGCACCTATGTTATTCAAACTTATGTTATACATTTTGTGTATTTTTGGTCTTTGATTTGACCTTAGATATGACGAATATTCACTTTTGGCATTGGCACTTTCAATGTGTCCACTGCTGCAATGTTGAATAAAGTGTTATTTAGAACAACAAGGTAGTCAGTAGAGATTTTAATCACCTCAGAAACTTCTCCTGACACACTTCCTTGTCAGAATTATCACTTTACAAATAATTATAACCCAGGTGATACTAGAGGTGTTGGTTTATTTTTTAGAGAAGACATTGAAATGAAAAATGTGTCATTGCATGATAGAGGAAGAATTATTACAGGTTATTTACATAATGTTTTGATAGTAGGTGTTTATGAATAAAGTGGTACTAATTTCACTACAGACACGAAATATTTTTGAAGGATTTTACACATCTAATACAAAGATATCATCATTTACCAATATTAATTACAGGTGATATTAACATGTATCAATATATTCTGGATAGTGCTTCTAAAAGCCCTCCTAGTAGAGTATTTAAGAAATGTGTACAACATTTTGAACTGACTGATGTATTGTCAAAACTTAGAAAAGGAGAAGGTCATACCTTTGTACATTCATCCTGATCAAGTAGAATTGATGTAAATTTAGTGAACAAACATCTCTTACTAAGTGTCAAACGTATACAAAAACTAGCCTGGTCTAATCATTCATTACTTGCTGCTTATTTTAATTTACCAGAACAAAAATATAATAGGTCTAGTTATTCATGGAAATTTAATCTAGTTACTCATCTAGATAATCCTTATTTTGTTCAACTTGCAAAAAACATTATTTGTGAAACATTCACAACAGTGGCAAAGAAAGAAAATACAAAAAAAGTGTAACATTGTTAAATGGTGTCAAATTAAAAAGAAAATTATACATTCCATTAAAAACTATGTTCAAAGTAAGGCAGAGAGGCGGAGAACTCAATTAAACTAATATCACAAAATGTTAAATGCTGCAGTTACGCAAAATACAGTACAAAAAACGTTTGTCAGAAATACATCGATTTCAAGCAATAATACGTAAGATATATCTCCAGCAAGTTAATCAATTTTTGTATGGTTCCACATTTAGACAAATTGGTATCAAAGAACAGCCTAATATACATCAATATCTGTTAGCGAAACAGCAACAAGCTAAA
>JAGDQP010073616.1:0-10366 GCA_022664845.1 Lepisma saccharinum | reverse complement strand
ACATCCTACATCAGAGATTCTAATGCGATCTCACTACGACGTTAGAAGAGTGTTGAGTAAGAACGTGTTCTAGTTGATTATATTGTTAAGTACTCGAAAATGTGCTATGGACGTTTTCTCACTGTAGATCATTGGCATTTCAAATGTCTGTTAGAAATAATGTAAAAGTACCTTCCAATTGGACTGAACGAAAGAACGCAGGAGTTGATTGGTTATAGGGATTTCTCAAGCGGCATAAGAATTTAAGTCTGTGATCACCTGAAGGCTGTAGCTTGTCGCGAGCGTCATCTTTCAATCAAGAAACCCTTGGTTAATTCTTTTGATAACTTAGAAGAGATCTATAAAAGACATCCTAATTTCTCCGATGATACTAGGATATTCAACCTCGATGAAACAGCAACAAATACTGTTCTGAGACACCAAAAGGTGATAACCAAGAAAGGCATCAAACAGGTTAACTAAGTGCAAAGTTCAGAGAAAGGAACACTGGTTACAACTGACTGTATTGTAAGTGCGAGTGGAAACACTCTGCCTCCTGTAATGGTATTTCCAAGAGTTCATTTTCAAGAACATATGATTCATGGTTCTCCAACAGGAACTCTTGGTTTGGCAGCGAAAGATGGTTGGATGAACACTGAACTCTTTGTGCAGGTGATTGAACACTTTGTTAAACATTCCGATATTTCTCCCGAAAATCCTTCCCTTCTAATTTATGACAATCATGAAAGTCATCTATCAGTTGGAGCCCTAGATATAGCAAAAAGATCTGCGGTCACTATTCTCACAATTATTCCTCACACTTCTCACCGTCTCCAGCCTTTAGACGTGGGTGTTTTCAAACCTTTTAATTCCTATTATAGTGCTGCTGTCGAGAGCTGGATGATGCGTCACCCAGACAATACACTGAATATCAATCAAGTTGCATCATTTGTCAGAACTGCGTTCGAGAAAGCTATGTCTATCTCAAACATTACCTCTGTATTTCGTAAAACTAGGATTTATCCGTTCAATAGACATATTTCCAGCAACGAAGATTTTCTTCCCACTTCAGTAATAGATTCATCGCCTTCAGTTTCTACTGAAATAGCAAATATATTAACGGAAGATGATCCATCCAGAAACGCAGGAGGAAAAACTGGAGAAACGGTCTCTAAGTTGTCCTCCGGAAAATCGAGTAATGAACCTCAAATTGTAAGCCCTCAAGAATTTCTTGAGTACCCAAGACGGCAATCAAAATTGAAAACAGTGGATAACTCCAAAAAAAAGACAGAAGTATCATAGGAATGGACACACCGCAAAAACAAATCCTGGAGCTTAGTAGAAGCAGAAGAAAGAACAAAATAAATGCTACTAAACCCAGCAGACGTCTATTTGATGTGCCCATTGAAGAAACAGATGATGATGATGTGGATTTACTTTCTTCTGACGAAGATATTCCAAGTATTGATCCAGACTGTTTTCCAGATATTGACCACATTAGTGGTAATAGTTTCGTGCTTGTCGAATTTAGTGGAAAAAAGAAAGTTTACTGTGTTGGAAAAGTTCTCCAAAGTACCGAAGAAACTTACGAGATCTCTTCCTTAAGGCAAAGTGAAAAGGAAGCTGGTAAGTTTGTTTTTCCAGGTGTCCCTGATAAAGCGAGTGTAATTGAAGAAGATATCAAAATGGTACTTCCTGAGCCAAGCATGCATGGTCAAACAAAAAGACAACAGCCCTACCTGAACTTTAATGTGAACTTCAGGCTGTTATATGTACGATAATTTAGAGTGTAGTGGTATTGGTGATATTCACTACATGTGAGGTGTCTCACTGTTCCCCATGCTTGGGGCACAGTGAGACAAAACACTTTGCCAAGCTTTTGTGACACTCACTCACTTACATATACATGTTGTAGCAAGCAGTATTTTCTCGCTACAAAATGTATTATATTTACTCAGTTTCTACTCCCATCTTGGCCTAAAAGTTGTAATATGCATCTGTTATACGGGACTTGTAACATTGCTCGATGGTGGCGCCACTGCTGAGGTCACGGAGATTTTTGAAATCCGGCTTCAGAGCGGCAGTGGTTATGACCGTAGAAGAAACCATTGAACATGGTTCTTTCAACTTTGAAATTTGTCGGTTAAATCCATAAGGTAGTGACATGTGATTAAGATCCCAGAAACAAGGAAGTGTTCTTCAATTACTTGGTTTAAGTTTAATTTTGGAGGTTCAATATGGAGCCAATTTAAATCAGAAGTTTAACTAAAGCTGGTGAACACCGTTAACTTTAGGTCCCCGATTGAAGGAAGTTGAGTATATAATGTTTTAAAATGAGTTAAATTAATCTCACCATTTAGAAAGAATAAACTCAACTAAAAACTAATTAATCATGTTAAGACGAGGTAAGTGAATCAGTTAATAACAATGTTCTTTACCAGATTGTGGAATAAAGTTGTGCCAGTAGAAAACGTGGTCTGGAACGGTCCGGATGTTATAACGGCGACGCGGGTAAAATAAATTAACTTTGTGAAGAGGTTGTTTGCATTTAAAATGGGTAGTTAAATAAAATTTCAATGATTAATAACTAGAACTTGTTCAGGCTGTGGTTCAGTTACTGGCCAAATACCGGTGAGATCACTCTACATAGTTTGTCGAGGTATTGGCAATAGAAACACTCGTGGTGTGAATGAATGTGAATTTGTGTTAGAAGTGTTGTCCAGAATGCTATTCAAGGATATTTTTGTGGAATGAATGTTTGAAGTCAAATTAGGTTAAGTTGATACTTGTACAGTGCTAAAAATAGTACGCTTGTAAATTGAGTGAATTCTATTTGTTATAGCTATTGAAAGGGCAAAGGTTTTGATAGTGGTTTGTATTTTGCGTTGCTGTGTAGAATTTGTTGGTCAGCAACCCGTAAAGTCAGGTTAGTTCTGACAGGGAATTTGCGATTTTGTTCTGCGTTTGTAATTGTTTTGGTACAGTCCTACAATTAATCCCAGGACATTGTGTGGTTCGTCTTTGTTCTTAGTTGATTTAGGTGTTAGGTCAGAGAATTTGAGAATGTAGGTTGGTTGAGTCTTTGTAAAGGCTTGTTAGGTTCACTGCGGAAGTCGAGGATCCAGAGAGTAATAAAATTGGATTGGGTTGTGAGTACGTAGTGTGTTCGTTTGGCTTGGAAATATTTTGAGTAATTTTGTTTGAACCTAAGTTTGAATGGTTGAGTTTGTGGAGCGAGCGATAGCGGGTTGTCCCGATAGTGGAGCAGTCACGCATGTTTGTACCAGTTATGGACCACTTGTTGGAGTCGTGAATGAAATTGTTTCATTGCTGTTTCTGAATATGGAATTGGGATTGAACTGAACCATTGCCTTTTTAAATAAACGAATAAATTGAGTATTAGTTAAATTTGAAACAATAATATTTCCAAAGTGAGCTAGGACTTGTGAGGGCAATTATATTGAATCTTAGATTGAAAAATTAAAACTAAGGTTTGTTTTGAATTACGGGAGACGTAGGCTGAACTTTGTAAACTTCAATACCTAAATAAATCTTGAAATATTCTTGACTTGGAAATTAAATTTGATTTCGTGGCTTGAAATATTTTAATAATAATTGGACATTAATTGATCCCTGTTTCAAGTAAAGCTAGCATTGATAAGTCAAGTTAGGGAGTCTATTAATAAAGTGAATTATCAGGGATAAGGTTTCGGAATAAATCCCCCTCCCCTTTAAGGGACTAAAATAAATTGATTTTGATAATTGTTGGCGTTATAGAATAAATCTTCCACCCCCTTAATTGTCTACACGTGGACCGAAACAATGAGAAGTGGGCTAGATTGAAATAATCTGATTTTTGTTGTTTACAAATTGAACACTACCTTGTTGACGGAATAATTGAATTTTGTTTGTGTTTTTTTTTTTCCTTTTTCTTCGTTGATTGAAGTATGTGTGTTCAATAAATGTCATGGTTTTGTCGAGTTAGATATCATTGAATTATTGGTTACCAAGGAAACTACTAGGATTATATACGAATTTAATTAATATTGGACTACTCTGAAATGTTTTTGATTTTAATTATGTATTCCTGGATAAGTGTCTGAGTTTGTGAATTTCGAGTAAGTGTGTACAGATGTTGGAAGAAGGTGTGAGATTTTGTTAATAAAGTACATGGATTGGAGCCAGGATTTTTTTTTTTTTTAAGGTAACCTGGTATTTGGCCGACATGTTTCGACGACCATATTGCCCTTAGGGTGTCTTGAGTTTCCGTGGCGTGTCTTTTTTCTAACGAATTTTCCAATTCTCTACTAACGAAGGCAGGCTAAGGTTACAATGTATCGAACCATATGTAGGATTAGTGTATACTAGAAATACCAATAAAGTTCACAACTCTTTTTGAAAATATATACTTAAATATTAAGCAGGTTGTAACGATTTAAAAATTGTGTCTCACTGTACCCCACTTTCCCTATACCCCTTAACCTCTCCCGAACACTACCCTAAATTTTAAGGTATACCCCCAAGAACAAGTAATCATGGTCTTTTGTATGGCTAGTCGATAAAGTACTTTCAAGCTATCAAAAATTATTAGAGCGAGAGAGAGCATAAGAGAAAGTTTGATGAAGTGTTGCACGGTAGTGCATGCAGTCAAGTTATGTATTGCAAAACAGCGCTGTCAGAAGCACGTTAAACAGGTTTATGTCGAAATAGGTGATTTCGACGCCCCGTAAGAAAAAGATGTTAAAGATAGAAATATGAGCTCTCGCAGTTGAGAAGAAATAGCAAATATGTGCAGGGGTGCGAAACTTCATATTCGTAACTTGAAGCATATTCGAGTTGTGGATCCCTGAAATCTGCGTATTTTAGGCTCGCTGATTCATTCACTTACTCACTCACTGACTCATCATATTTTTAGGGCGTTCGCAATAAGCTATAAACATGAAATTTGTTATGAAGGCGGAGGATGATAAGTAGATAAAGGAAAAATTCTAATATTTTGAAAAAGTAGCCATCTTGGATTAACAATGGTCGCCCAATATAAAATTTCAAAGAATACACAGCCTAAATGGCTGGAGATAGAAAAGCGAAATTTACTATAAAGTTACACCATCACTAGTAGGTTACGAAAATATTACAAAATGTCTCTAAAGGTGCCATCTTGGATCCAAAATGGTGGACCCAAAAAATCAATTTCCCACACCGTTTGAGGTAGAGATACGAAATTTGGCACAAAGGTGTATTATCAAGAGTAGTTTAGGAAAATATTACAGCATTTTGAAAAAGTCGCTATCTTGTATTAAATATTTCCGCCCAACAAACATTTTCCACAGCGTTCGAGCTAGAGAAATGAAATTTGCTACGAAGTGTACCATCATGAGTAGGCCACGAAAATGTATTTGATTTATTCAAATTGCTTCCATTCCTTACACTATCTACACGAAAATTGGCATAAACATTATTCGACAGAACAAAAAATACTGTGGGTGTCACTGTTCATAACATGCCCAGTTGTCAGTGTTAAAATAATAATAATAATACATTTCCAGACAATAACATATACCTTCAATAATTTGTAGGGAAAATAATCGCCTTGCCAAAAAGAAGGCGATTTTTTTTCGTTTAAAAGCAGTAATTGTATAGAAAAAACACTCATATATCTCCCTCAGTAAATACAAGAGGAATGCACTAGTAAAATATTATTTTATTGTTATTACTTGATATGGCACGTAGCACGTAACTATTAGACTAAAACACACAAAGAAATCGTTCTTGAACTGAACTAGAACCATGTATATTGGGCAAGTTTTAACATAACCAAGGAAACATCAATCGTCGTTCAGGCATGGTTTTAAGATATGTTGACGGAGTCGGAAAACTCCGAACTGTGAATTGTGATTGTCAGTTGTTCATTACACGAAATACTGAAAGCGAGGAGAATTGATTTTAGATATATTCTAGGATTATCAGGTGCAGTCAAGTTGTCAATTTATTCAGGACATTCACTATTTTGTTCTTTTTTCTTGGAAATGAGATAGGCAGAGATAAGACACTCCCCACCCAGCATGACTCCCATCAGCATGATTGCCAGAGTCCGTTCTAATATTGAAATACGTTTACGGTGCGATTTTACTAACAATCTTGAAGACTCCGGTCGATTGACAGATCTCTCACAGACACATTTATTTTTAAAACATAGGTTGGAAACACTGACAACTAGAGTGCTTAGATACAGAAACAACAGAAACACAATTTTCCTATTGTGTCTAATAATCTTCAGGACAAATTTGGTGTGGATATATCTAAAGACATGGAATCAATTATTGTAAAATTGAATACTAAATTTTAAAATGGTTGGCAACACTGATAACTTCTGTGACTGATAAAGATGGTTCAGGCGGCATTGATATATGACCTCTCCAATAAAAGCTCTATCACGTCTTTACACCTTGTGGTTCAAATGATATATTTTTGGAGAAGGAACGGCAACACTAACAATAAGTAGCTTGAGGACGCCGACACGCATAGTGTATATATCTGCTGTGTCGAATAATGTTTATGACACATTTGGTGTAGATTTGTCCCCAAGCGCATGGTTAATATGTTAATAGCTTCTCAATATGAAGGGCTATATTTCAGTGCCAGAACAATGTATTAATGTGCTTTAGTTTAATATTTACCAACTATGAGAAAGCAGGTTGCGTAGGTTTTGGGACCCTAAGTACAGTTTGAAACTTAAAGTATAACACAAACACATATAACATACCGTGTCGTTACAATAATAATCACGACTCCAAACATCTCTCACAATGGCTTGTGGGAAACTAAAGAATAAATGGAGTTAAGTAAACAACAAAAATGTGACAAGTGTCTTTACATTGCTTGGATAGGCAAACTATCATGGCGCTCTCCTACCACCTTAGAAACACAATTACTGGACTGTTTTGTACACAATTATTTTAATGTGGGAACAATCATTATTTTTATTATCTTTATTTTGAACAAAAATTAAAATATTACTGATAAATGAAGGGAAAATAAATAATTTTACTCGAAAACCCTATTTTTTGCTTTTTCTGACAAAATATATTTTTTTTTTTACCCAGAAATCATTAAAGATACGGATTTTTGTGACAGGATGCTTGACTGCATGTATTACTTTACACAATCTGAATAGCTATCATGTATAAGTTACGGCAAGTGAGCGAGAAGATATCTGTCTTAGCAAGTGAGCCCCGGCGGGCCTCGTAATAACGGAAAATAAGATATTCCGGTCAACAGTAGCAATGTGCCATTACGATTGTGTTCGCGAACAGGCATCAATCAAATTCACTTGCCCCGAGACCTAGGTTGTCTTACGCCACCACTGGATCAGAAGGTTATTGGTAGTTCCTTTAAACATATTAAAATGAAATGTGCTCTTTTACATAGATTCAAGGGAAAAAAACGAAAATTGGCTATTCTGACTTAGCTCTTTTTAATATTGAAGAATTCAATTGCAGCTTCTACGATCAGATAATTTGCTGGAAAGTAGTAGTTGTTTAGTGCACTAAGAATTGCATAAATAACAAATAATTTGGTAGGTTTGGAATAATTTCATGTGCTTCTTGACCCATTGAATTTCCTTCACAATAACAAGAAACAAGCGTCATCTGTCAATCATTTTCTGAATACTTTGCTGAAAGGAAATTCTGTGTTTGAATGAGAAAGCAATCGACCTTCACAGTGCTTTCTTGTTAAGATTTTTTTAAGGCTGTGAAAGAGACTGAAATCTGTAGTCGCAAGGTAAGGTGAGTAAGAACCTTGGGAATTTTATCTCATTCAAATTCCAGTAATTTCCCACAGATTATCTTCCTCAAATATGGGCAGACGTTGTCTCTAAAGATCAGCTCACTTATACCATTGGGCAGTGCAGAGAGTTTGTTCAGCTAAAAATTATTAGCTATTCTAACTGATGACAATAGACCTCCGCCCTGATTGGCTGGTTCGGCAACATCAATTCAAAACGGCAGATACCGCGCATATCCCAGGAAACACTTAACTTAATTTTATGTGAACGGAGTTATTTTGCCATGGTTCACATCGAAGCTATTTTAGACACCAACGTAGTCTAATGTTATAAAAAAATGATCCATTTTTCGACTCCCGTCACCACTCTGTCAAGAAAATAGCTTCCATCTGTAACAGGGTCAATAGGGCACTGTAAATGTCCGCATGATGTACCTTCTACTTGGTATCAACTCATGGGATACTCAAACGGTAGTACTTATTGGATTATCCATGTACAGTACAGTACATTCGGGATCCTTGAAAGGGAGTAAACCTGTTAACAATGTTATTCATGCTTTAATATTCTAGATTTCATTTTGACTAGAGACAGATGATGATACCATAGAGCTTTAGCAACTAATAATATCCCACACAGCACAGAACAGCCATATGACGCCTAAAGATGGTACAGGAACATCCAATTACATCCAAAACTAAATATCCCACAGAGAACAGAGTTGGGACATCCAATGGACGAGGAAAACATGTCTGAAACTGAACATCCCAAACAGATCCATGTTTGGATATCCGATGAATACCGAAAATATGTCTCAAACGGGATATCCCAAATATTTTGGAATTCAATAAATATGTAAGGATTATATCCGGGATCCTTAAAAGAACTTGCCAATAATCTGCATCCTTTATATTCACAATTTCATTTTAATAGATATGAAAGTGCAGAATGCTTGGGACATAGAAGCGAAACAAAATTAAAGATGCAATTCTCTGTTAACTCTAGACAGCCCTTTGGGAGCCGCAATAGTCCAAATAGGAGAACAATATTCCAGATTCAGAAAAATGCAAGTTTAGTAAAATAAATTGACTGCTGCAGAACCTGACACATCAATGAATGTATAAAGTAAACCCAGACGTTTCATGATTTTGTTAGTAGACTATGACCCTCAAAAGTAAGCTTTGAGTCGATGAGAGAACCGAGATCTTGGAAGAGGAGTAACTTCGTGAAATGGTATTTGATACGATTTTATGACGAGATCATAGCGAAGTGGCATTTTTTCATACCTCCAAATTAGAACTAATTTAATTGAGATCGATTGGAGTTATAGATTGTCAATCACTTCTTGTTGTGAACTTACAGGAGTTGGCAAAATCTCCTAACTTTCACTTCTGTCATGAAACTACCGGACTCTTCGTCTAACATGACACAAGAGCATAGGGCCTATGCATGTTGATGCTGCCCTTACAAGGCTCAGAACTCGGAATGTATCTTACATGGATTCAGTATACTTCACTTTATGTTTAAAAGATTTAAGTCAAATACTTTCCGAGTTTTGAGTCTTGTAAAGACTGAATCATCACGTACAGATTCGTTAGGTACCATTGTGACCTCATATCTCTAGAACAACTTCTAATTCGGGACTAAATCTGAACACACTTAGGTTTTCAGTGATTCACTTTCATTTGAGGTTGGCTTGATACCCGAAGTCTATTGGCACTACAGAAACGACTAATGTCCCTTGTGACTCATCGTGAATTGACATTTACGGAACCACTCAATTCGCGGAGACATCAGAGCAAACTTCAGTACGTTTTGAACCGTTGTTAACCAGTCTTGATTATGTTCGTCCTGTGCATTCCACATTAACTAACTAACTAACTCTATGGCATACGGAACTCGCAAGTTCATCGCCGTAGTAACAAACGTTCGCCATTGGATTCTACCCTGGGAAATATCAAGCCAGTTTTCAGCACGAGCACCTCCTTTTCAAAGATCTCTTCTAATATTGCCCTCCCAACGACATCTCGGTCTTCTCAAAGGCCTCTTTCCATCCGGCCTTCTAACCAGGAAAGAATGGCCTGCCCACCTTAGTCGTCGCGATTTCATTATTTTTACAACATCTGCTGAATCGTACAGTACGTGGAGTTCTTCATTATGCAGTCTCCTCCACTCTCCAGTCATCTCGTCCCGATTCGGCCCATATATCTTTCTCAAAACGATATTTTCAAGTACACGTAATTTATGTTCATCTGCTAGGGTCGTACTCCAACTTTCGCAAGCGTAAAGTATTACCGGCAGAATAACCGATCTGTATATTTTCAATTTCAATTTCCTTGATATTCATCTCGACGTTAGAAGTTTTAGAACTGAATAGAAACATGCGTGACCTCATTTTTGCTTGTTACGTATGCTCCCAAGTATTTAAATTTGTTTACTTTCTCTATGACCTCATCCTTAATTCTTATGCATTTATTTCCTTCATTCCCTGTGTTTCGGCTTGTTATCGTGTATTTTGTTTTATCTATGTTTACCTGTAGACCTATGTCATCGCACCCTTCCACTAAGACATCGGTGTTGCTTTGTAGTGCATCTATATCGTCC
>JAGDQP010073615.1:0-10366 GCA_022664845.1 Lepisma saccharinum | reverse complement strand
CAAATATTTTTTGTATTAATTAATTAACTAATTAAATGTTCTTGTAGTTAGTTGACAAATGGTATTGCACACTCATGACTTGAAGACTTCTTTAAAGAAAATCCAATTGGTAGAGTGATGTGTGGTAGATACAAATTTATTTGTCGACTCCAGAAGCCAAGGGATTCAAGTGACATCAAAATAAAAACAAGTTCAAGGTAATATATTATATACAAACCAAAATAATTATACGTTACAAAAAATGACCATATTTTGTACATGGACATATTAAAATCTAAGTGTCTTTGTACAAAATATGACATCTTTGTGGCACATGTATTTCAAGTTATATATAATAGTTTACATTGAACCTTTTTGTATTCTTCAATGTCGCTTGCATCTCTTGGCTTCTGAACTCCCAATTTGAGAACAAAAATTGAATTAGCATTATAACTCGATGATAAATTTTAAGAAAATGTTTGTAAAAACTTCAGAGATTAACAAATTGTGAACATTCACATACCCAAAGGCTTGGAATAGATGCCGGATACCGTCTTGGATCTCCTTTAGCCTGACGAAGTTAGCAAATCTAAGTTGCATCGAATCCAGAAGTTGACTTAAGACTTTTGCAGAGATGTTGAGTCATGCTGTCTACAAAGTCGTCAAGTAATAACAGGATTTATTAAACACATTCGTGGACAGTGAAAATCCGGAAACTTAAATAGGCGCCTATGGCATAGCAAACTAAATCTAAGTAGAATCATATATCGTGATACCGCAAAAGCTCGTGTTGCAAATCTATATAGATTCAGGTATTCCCTTTGCAAAATCATCTGGTTGTATGATCAATCCTTTATATCATCAGTTCCCAACCGGTGATACCTATACCCCCAAGAGTACTTACTGGGTCGTTCAAGAATATGCGAAAAATAAGAATAATTTAAAAAAGAAAAAGAAAAACGTTAGTTACAGAACAATAAATACTAGGTTTCAATTACCGTTCATGGAGACATTACGCGAAAGAAAGCACTGTGCAAAAGGTATTTTGCATCAAAGAAGGGAAAATGTGGCCTCAAGGCTCCCTTCACTCGTTTTGATATTTAGGCGAATGGTGACGAAAATGTCCTTATCCTGCTCCGAGTACAAGAGATACGCAGGGGTTCGCTCGGGCTACTAAGGAGTACACAATTGACAAAAAGTTTCGGAACCAATGTTCTATATGAAGAGGAAAGAGAAAGTTTAAAACCAATCGTTCTTGCTACTAACGAGAACCGAAAGCTGTTAAGTAGTAAAGTCGAAATAGATAAAGAAAAAAAGGCGGAACTAATTCCCACAAAATGTTTTTTGCTTTAAAGTGAAGTTAAGAGGAACAAACTTCCATTGAACATATTAAAGATATACATCACTGTTGCCATGTGAAATATATTTTCTAGCCACCATCTTGAAAAAATGGGGCTAAGATTTTTGAAAATATCATGTCAGGTATCAAATTAAAAATAATTGTATGCTAAATACGAATATTGTATTCGTTTTTCGCAAAAATCATTTTTAAGGATATGGGGCCAAGAAAAGGTCGAAAATGGTTTGTAGTGTTTATTTTAGGAAAGGTGGTTCCATTTCTGTGAAGTAGGACCAGAGCCCTACATTGGCCGTATCAGGTTGGGCTGGCCGAAATTTGTTTGGTTCGGTTCGAGCCGAAATGTGTGGTTGTAAAATCAGGCTAAGATTGGGCTCGATTTGGCTTTAGTACAGACCTAAAGAGAGGAAAGACTTGTCTACGTCAATTGATCATCCAATTGCCACAGCCAATCATGAAATGTTTGTAGAAATATGTAGAAAACAACTAAGAGCAAATATAAAAAATGGCCTAGTGGAAAAAAGATTCGTAATCTTCTATTAGGGGAAGAGAGCCTTACAATTCTCGACACTTACAGAAAAAGCTGCAAGAGATATTAGGGAACAGTATCACAATTGCATGCATAGTGTAAAGTCCTTATTTGGAAACAACCGAGAAAACTGTAGCAAATGTAATTTTATCTACATTGACTTGGGGAAGAAGGGATCGAATATTTAAACACATTTTTATTAATTATTAACAATGGTTCTCCAGTGCTTTAACATGTTCTTATGTTTAAGTATCAAATATGATACTTGTGGAAATGCTTAATAATTTCATACATAATAAAGTAAAAAATTCGCATCAAGAAGACAGCTATCACATTAATTTAGGTAATTTTATTCCGCTACACTTCTCATGTTAATTTTATTTCGTTTGCTTTATAAAATTACTTAATTATTTTAGAGTACACTATTCATTATATATTCGTCCTGCATTGCAAAATCGCAACTTAAAAACAAAAGTGTCAGTCTATAAACAAGTTAAGTGTGTGAACGAGAGCGATACTGCTAAATTAATTCCTAAAGAAGCAAAAGGGGTAAATAAATGTTCAAAAAATATCTTCTACTATTTATTGTAATCAGCAATACAAATTGAATATCAAACTTGTGAGAGTGCTGAGAATCAGTCATCACAAATAATAATTTACTTCAGAAATTTTACTGGTACATAAACTGGTGCTGCGTTTACAACAGTGAATGAATAAGAGTGAAACTTCGTGAAGAAGTAGCAGAGGCATCAACGTAAATTTTAAATCTTTTGACATTCTTGTATTACTCTTGTTTCTCTATTTATATCTTACTGGAAGTTGACAAAATAGCCCTCGTTCTTACTTCCTCAACGGCAGTTTTCATCACAAACAACTACTTCACAAAGTTCCCTTCTAATATTATCCTCCCAACATCGTCTCGTTCTTCCTAACGGTCTCGTTCCCTCCCATTTACCAGCCACGGTGGAATATAATCTTCTCTTCTCTTTCACGCAAGCTACATGGCCTGCCCACAGTCGTCGCGATTTCATTATTCTTACCTCATCGGGTGAATCGTAAAGTCTGTAAAGTTCTTCGTTAGGCAGTCTCCTCCATTACTCAGTCATCTCGTCCTGTTTCGAACCATATATCTTTCCTATGGCCCTATTTTCAAACACTCGTAATTTATGTTCATCTGATAGGGTCGTACTCCAACTTTCGCAACCGTAAAATATTACCTGCAGAACAATCGTTCTGTATATTTTCAATTTCAACTTTCTTGACATTAATCGCGTTTTAGAAGTTTCTAGACGGAGTAGAGACATGCGTTGCCCGATGCTAAACGACTTTTATTTCTTCCGTACCCCCGTTTTTTCTTGATACATATGCTCCTAAGTATTTAAATTTCTTAACTTTCTCTATGATCTCATTTTTAATTTTTATGTATCTATTTCCATTATTCTCTGTATTTTGGCTTGGAATCGTGTATTGTGTTTTCTTTATGTTTACCTGTAGACTTCGTAACGTAAAACCTCCTATTGAGGTTTTGAGACATTAAGTGCCCACCCACTCCTCGACGTATAACCTATGGTAAGAAGCAGCGGTTACACTTTTCAGTTATAAATTTCACCTTTTGGATATTTAAATTTTATTACAAAAACTAGGTATTTGGTGGATAATAATAATAATAATATATGAACAAACAGAGCAAAAGAAAAAAATAAGTAATGAACAACTTCTCAAGTAACGTTCCATATGTCTAACAGTTCCAAAAATAGTTTTGCTCCAACAAAATCAAAATGTTACGTATACTTATATGTTCAACATAAATACATTCTTATATTCTATCAAAACAAACATCAAGTAGAAGGCTGTTTCAGAGTAGCGTGACTGGGGCTTTCCACTGCTGTCACACCAGGATACGCAAAAAAAATGCCAATCATTAATCAAAATTTAGAAAGAGAATATCAAATAAAATCACAACTCCTAAATTTAACTCCAAACATAGCGTTTTCCTCCCCGGGTACTTAAAACACAATTCTGCTCCACTGTGAAACCCTCTGCCGTCAACTTACACAAATATTATAAAAATCGAAATAATGGAATCACATAGTGATCCAGCACAACTCACACCTACCGAAGTTGAATACGATTTGATGCTGACACTAACATCAAATCATGTCTATAATTAGAAAATCAAAACAACCAATCACAATTCAGAATAAAGATTACGCGAGTCAATCCATAGTTCACATGAGCAGTGTTGCCTCCGAACAAAACATAAAGCTCAAAATCAGGAACGTACCACTAATCCATAGCTCATATCATAACAAGTTACCGAATATAAACCACAGATTTATGTTCAAAACAAAAACATATAAATTACACATTATTTCAAATCACAACATGATAATGTACCTGCACATATGTCATAGTCAATAGGAAATAAACAATAAACATAGTAACAAGAATTACTCAGGAACTCAAAAAATATACAAATACTAACACACGGAAATCATATTTGAAAACCAGATTTAAAAATAGAAAAACATAGGAAATATCTATCTAATATATCAAATCAATCAAGGTCACAATATCTCATACCCAAAAATTTACATCATTGAAAACCATGCTAATACCAATGAGAAATTCAACTGTACTTATATCAATACTCCGGCCGGGTGGCCGAGTGGTTTGCGGCGGTAGGCAATAGGCTCAAAAGTCCCGGGTTCGAGTCGAGGCAGGGGCATGGATGTGGATTTTAACAGCGAAAGGCGAATCGTGACGGACCGAAGTCCGAAGTTACTTGACTGGCCCATATAAAAATAAAGTTTACCAAAGGTTTTTCATATCAATACGCTGTATCAAGATCAGACATCATCGAGCAAAAGTAGCTCAACTCAAGTAAATATCAGGAATATATACTATCAGTATACCAGACCATATATAGTATCATATAGTATCAGTATACCAGACCATATATAGTATCAGTATACCAGACCATATATAAATCGACGTTATATTTTCATAATTCATAATATAGACTTTCATAAATATTTATACTCCGTAGTAAGAGAAGGGAAAGGACAGAACAGGTAACATATAGGGGAAATGGTACAATTAATGACAACATGAAACGATTGACTTTGATAGTTATGAAAATGTGATAAAATGATCTTGACGTCACTGGACAATCACAATGACAAAAAAGGACTACATAACAAAACCATATTGGGGGAAAGGGGGAAGGAAGGAATCCGAATCCAAAATCGGAGTAGTTAATCTCGTTGTGGAAAATATCTTTTTACTAAGATGACATGAGTCACTACTCATTTTCCTCCATCGTTCTTGCACAAAAACGTAATTGGTATTCTTAAGGCCACAATCTCAAACAGACCATAGTACTTATCAGCTAGATATGTAGATACTTTGTCCTCCATGGAGGGTTTAACCTGGGACCTTGTCCCCAACATGGAAATTTATTGGAACTCCTCTCATGTTATAAACATTCCTACGAACATCCCATGACTTCTCCATGTTCAACACGGCTGTTTCCCATACCTTGACATTTTCATCGAAATCCTTTTCTGATATTTCCCACTTCGTTAACAACGGATCAATTGGATCTCTACCAAAATACAGGCGAAAGGCGCTTTGTTGAAACTCACACTGATGTACCGAATTTATACACAGTTGTAAATTGTCAATGTATGACACCCATCTAGACTGTTTTCTTTGTAAATTTAGCCTTGACCGAATCTTTCACAGTTTGAACGTAGTGTTCGACCGGATTTCCGCTTGCGAAGAAACTAGAAGCACGTATATGTTTAATTCCCTATCCAAATAGGAAACTAAAAAAGGTACTAGACCTATAGTATGAGTCGTAATCTGTTGACAAAGTTTCGATATACCCATACTTACAAAACAACTTATTCATAGCTCTAGAGAATACCATAGCATTAGCAGCTCTTAAGGGAACAAGATGTAAGAACCTTGAGGCAATATCGAGACACAATATTAAATAGGTACAGCTTCCACTCGCCGTGAAATTACCCGCTAGATCTTGTATACGTATGTATACGAATGTGAGTTAACCTTTATGCAAAAAGTAGAAATTAATTAACCTTGCTTTTTAATAGTGTCAGCCTTAGCCTTCTGACAGGCATCGCATGCCCTCACAAATTTCCAGATTTCGTCAAAAAACCTGGCCACGTGTCGTGAAACATAGGCCACCTTGCAGCTAGGCCACCCAATTGACACGTTATCATAAAATCATGTCTGGTAAAGAGACCCATCTCTCTCCTTCGCTCCGTCTCTCCCACGTAAGGAAAATCAAGAAACAAGTGTACAGATTTTTTCAGATGCGCATGAATTAATACAGAATAAAAGCCAGATGAAATAGAACATAAGAAGATGCAGAGAGTAATTTAAACACACACAATGAAATGTTTGAACCGATAAATGTCTGTTAGACAGATACAGAGAAATTAAAGAGAGAGAAAGAGGAGAGAAGAAGAAATGAGAGAGGGGCAGCTAACATATGGAATGAAAATGTGCTAAAAGGAATAAGCAATTATAAAGTACAGATTTTCATAAATGAATCAGTGAAATATAAATGACTTTTGGATTTCATATTTTTTAAAGTATTTCGAATATGTAGACGGGTGATTTCAAAACTCATTAAGGGTCAGTTCTACAATCGACCGCTAAACTTCTAGTCAAAGCTAAGTTCAGGCTGATTCTCATTTGCGTACTCTCATTTAACAAAGCCATACTTGGCCTTAACTTAGCGTTGACTAGTAGTTTAGCGGTCGATTGTAGAACTGACCCTAACTCACTTTTAAAGTGGGGATCAAAGTTGAAGATCAGATTGCAACTACAGATCGTTTTCCTGAGGTTATAGGCACCAAAATATTATACAGCGTTTAGTTACATAGTGCTTTGAGCATCGAAGTTACATAGAACGGTGGTTCCTCCTGAAGGGCCGTGCAAATGAACCATAGAACAAGGGCTATTGGATCACGGCGGCGGGTAGCGGAGGTCCTTATCCTTTCACCTTCCTGTTCGTTAACATTAGTCAATACGGATTCCGGAGAAACTGATGTACCGAAAATGCAATGAATCCTCTGCTTCAAGCGATTGATGTGGGAAAGATATCAAGCAAGTATCTGTAGGGTTTTTGTGGATATTTCCGACGCATTTGATAATGCGCGGTGGCGGGCAACATTGGCTATATTACGAAACTTGAATATCTTACATATTTATGGCATATGTTTCGAAATTACTTCAATGATAGAAGTGTTGACTTTCCTCTTCCTAATTAAACAGTAACTAAAAATGTCACAAAGGGTTGCGAACAGGGATCCGTTATTGGGCCTATAATCTAGGACATTGTGTTTCAAAGTTGTCTACAGGAAATGGGTAACATTTAGGAAGTTTCAGCAACTGTCGCGTATGCCGAAGATTTGGCAAAAATTATTGAGAGTAAATTAAAGAGATTAAAGAAAAAGGTTTAAAATTTATAAACAAGATTGTAACCTTGGCCAACATTAAACATCGTATCCCGATTAAAATAGCAAGAGCATATCATCAAGCAAAATTAATACCTATCGTAGCATACGCGGCTACTATATGGTCTCACAGACTGATACAAAATAAATCACTCGCAACGGCAATCAATAGCATACAACTAAAGCCTTTATTACGCCTGAACGGCGTGTACAGAACGTTCTCCGCTAATTAATTGACAGTAGCCATGAGCATTATAGCATTAATGGTATTTAGAGGTTTTAAAAAGAGCCAGAAATTACTGGTTTAAATATGAAGATCTTCAAATTATTAGGACTCTTACAGGACAAATAATTCAAAATCCGGAATAAATGGTTGTTAACGAGATGGCAACAAGAATGAGATAGAAATCAAACAGGAAGACGTACGTGGAAAATCTATTCAAATGTTAATCAAAGATTACAGCAATATGGGTTTAATCCAGAATAGGGTCTACTGCAGTTTATTACGAGGCATGGCCCAATTCCAGAAACCCTACATCAACTTGGCCTAAAAGTTGACAAATTGGATATAATTTCTGAATGTGGAGAAGTGGGCTCTCCTGAGCATATGGTTTTATATCGTAACGTTCTGTTCTTTTCAGTGTGACGTTTATGTAGAGTCAAATAGATACACGGGGAATTGTGGCTTTTTGACCATCACCAGTTTTATTACAAAATAAATAGAAGTCCAATAAGTTAATAAAAATATCGTCCTGTACCAGGGTATCTTACAATAATTGAAGAGTTACTGGATAACCCTTTATGGCTTCTTCTCGGGTGATGTGCCTCGTAGAAGAGAGCTAGGATAGGTGTCGCACCAGTCCGACAGCTAAATTTGTGCAGGATAGGAAGCTTACCAGTCCGATAGCTAACAGTGTGCGTAAGGAAGACACCAGTCCGACAGCTAACTGTGTGTCAAGGATGTGCCAGTCCGACAGCTAACTGTGCACAAGGTAGAGTTAGGTAGCACACCAATCCGACTGCCAATTGTGTGTGCAGTATAGGTAGCATACCAGTCCGACAGCTAACTGTGTATGCAGGTTTGGAAGAGCACACCAGTCCAACAGCTAACTGTGTGTGCCGGTTTAGAAGGAGTGTACCAGTCCGACTGCTAACTGTGTACGAGGGATAAGGTAGAGGAGAGAGGTGATCACCCAGGAAAGTGATAAATTATAAGGCGGCATCGGACTTTTATATCCCTTCTTTGGTGTGGTCATCCTAGCTCCTCCTTCTATGATTTAGGCTCCTTCTGTTGATTCCCTGATGAAACTGGTGTCGTCGTCTGCTTGTTTGTATTGCACAATTTATGTACATTGCATAACTTGTTCTACACATATTTGTTATACGTAGTACTCACGCTACTACAATGTTTACGCTGCGAGTATGAGACGACTCTTGCTCAAGCAAGTGGAACATTGCATGCCTCCCCTTCGGAACTATATTTTAGCTTTTCACTGTCGTGGTAATTTTCACTTTATACTTTACACATATCACTTTTTACATTTGGAGAATATATACACTTGTTATTTAGATATAATCAATAAACTATGTTCGGATTAACACTATTTCACTAGAGTACGAATCTCGGTATCCTCACTAATCCGAGCAGATTCAGTCTTAGTCGGCGTCATTATCCTCAAGGTAGTAAGTTGTCCGCGTTAGTGTCCCGTTGAATTGTAGTTGAGAACTTATGTTCAGTGTTCGCACTGCGGTTGTTGGTTCCACTAGAAATGCCTATAATTGTGTCAAGTGCTAGATTGTCCGTGATAATTTCACTGGTTGTCATAACTGTCTTCATAATTTTACACAATGAATAGACAATGAACATAGTTGCTAATATGGCCAGTATGATAAACACGATAAACTTTTCTAGTACAGGCATTGTTTCTGAAATAAATAATGGGTGATCTTATTAGGCTCTCGACTTCTTTAAGCGATTGTATGTATAGCATAAAATAATGGCTATTATTAAGAACCAAACTAGTGGTAAAATTACTATTGCCACTGTTGACCACGGTAATAGGGTATGTAGATGTAGTTCGGAGAATTTACTAGGTAAATTGTTTTGCTCATGAGCCATTAATGTTTGTAAAGAATTGATTGAATTTTGAAAGGTTTGGAGATTTAAAGTAAAATTCAGAGATAATGTCTCGTTGAAACTTATATATTCGACCTCCAAGTCTGTAGTTTGCCTAGTTGGTAAATTTAAATTGTCTGTTGTATTTTTTTCTTCAAATTAGCGGTATTTAAAGTAATATTTACGGAAATAATTCTGATTTTGTCTAATAGATACTTGGTTATGCTGACGTATAATTTTAACTTCATTTCTCGTTATTATATGAAGTCCCGTTGCAGTATACATGTAGAATTCATCTTTTGTTGATAGACGTGGTCTAATTTGACAATTCTGAGAAGTATTTCTAAATATTAAATCGTATAGACAGTCGATTGTTTCTGGTTTAGCTTGTTCCTATATTTTACATAGAGTAAATATCTGGTGCCGTTGTCATGAAGCAAGGGCGATTTCAAAAATTGTTGAATTCATTTTAATTGCGAATTCTGGAACGACAACTTGAAGATGTGTAGTTTGTGACAAAAAACCGCTGTTAAAAATTTTGTAAAGCATCTGGTGGTTAGATTTTTCGATTACAGGCGTTTGAATAATAATATCCAGGTTAGTAAGATGTGGGTCGAATGATAAAAGGAAACTTTTCAACCTTTGATAGAAAATTCCGAGATCTTCATACACTAAAGAATTCCTAAGTGTAGGATTATTTGCTATGATTTCCTTGACCAGAGAAGGTTTAACTAGTACATTATAAGACCGTGTTTTGCAAAAGACTTTGCAGTATATTGTCAAAATGTTGTTCGAGAATCTGGAAATCAGTAGCGTTATTAAAAATCGTTCATTGGTTGCAGTCGTACATAATAACTGAAGAATCTCACTATGCATTTGAGAAATTACTTTTTCTA
>JAGDQP010073612.1:0-10366 GCA_022664845.1 Lepisma saccharinum | reverse complement strand
TACACCAAATTTTTCATACATGCGCATTAGGTACTAGGGTAGGTTGTAGAAGGTATAATGGGTAGGTTAATGCGCCTTACTTGACAATTTTGCCAACCTATTAAAATGCAATTTTTCTAATACACCAATGCTATAGTGACCACCACTGAAAACAATTGAAGACCTAAACTGCAAAACTTCCCAAGTCCACATTTTAGGTATTTGCATTTTTCCTGTCCCGTAGGTATCTATATTCCAAGGTCTATCCGCTTGCATGATTATTACATCGTAATCTTACAATAGAAACCCCTTTTTTAATACAAAGTAATTCCCGCTGAATAGGATAACATACGAAGACCTTGGACTGTTTATCTTTCCTCCTGAAAAAACAATACTGCGGTGGACTTGGGATGTTTTGCAATTCAGGACTCCAATTGTATATGCATGACTATACTTAAAAAAAAAGGTGGTCTATGCCGCGAAACGCGGCTATTACCGACCAAAAAATTCTCTTTAACTTTGTGCGTCGTTTTGTTTTACAAATATAGTGCATTAAACACAAAACGGAAATATATAATTTTCTTTTAAGTTTACTTGCAGTTTTCTGTCATCCAATATATAAACAGTTCACAATTGTATAGAAGATTTTGTACTCAAACACTTATTCACATTCACGGTCTAATACCATCTTGTTTTCACGAATCAATAAAGAAATCTCAGTAGACTTTAGTGAAACTCATCATCGTATACAAAGACAGTTGATATTAATATTTAAACAACCATACTAAGTACTAAGGTTGTACTTGTTCATTTGCATCTATCTATTCAATGAAACAGCTAACGCTTGTTCGGAGCTAAGAAAATTATATACCTCGAAGCGTTTGGAGCAAGTTTTATATTGTAGATAAAAAGACTCGCTTTCCTTTGCTGGAGGCGCCACCCCCAGTCCCCGTGGGGGCTGCGCCCCCTTTATCGTACACAGGCTTCCTAATGTAATGCTCCCCATATTACTGATCGGCCCCTCCGTGAGGGGGTTACACCGGCATAGGTTAAGTTTGCCGCACTTATTGTAACCTACTCCTGGTCATAAACTTTCATACAATATTTCGTTTCTCTACTTTCAGTGGTTTGAAAAATTTTGGGGGGCAGGCCATTTTGGATCCAATTTGATGACCTTTTTTTAACGTTTTCTTATATTGGCGTGACTTACTTGTCTGAATCCAAGATGGCGACTTTTCCCAAATGATTTAATATTTTCCTAAACTACTCGTGATAATACCTTTATGCAAAGTTTCGTATCTTTAGCACAAATTATGTTGAAAATGGATTTTAGGGTCGGCACTTTTGATTCAAGATGACGCATTTGGATACATTCTGTAATATTTTTGTAACTTATTATTGATGATGTACATTAATACCAAATTTTATGTTTCTAGCCCAGCGGTTTAGGCTGTATATGCTATACAACAATGAGTTTCGTGTCCATTTTGGGTCAAAGATGGCGACTTTCTCAAAATGTTGTAATATTTTTCTGAAATACTAGTGGTCATGTACTTTCATATCAAATGTCTTGTCTCTTGTTGAAACTGTGTGGAAAATGGATTTTAGGTGCGCCATTTTGAATCCAAGATGGCGCCTTTGGATGCATTCTTAATATTCTCGTAACCTATTATTGATGATGTACATCTAAACCAAATTTAGTGTTTCTAGCCCCAGTGGTTTAGGCTGTGTATTCTGTACACCAATGGGCTTGGCCTCCATTTTTATCCAAGATGGCGGCTTTTTCAAAATGTCGAATATTTTCCTTTTCCTACTCTTGACCATACACCCCCATACTATATTTTGAGTTTCTAGCTCCAGTAGTTTGGCCTGGGAGTATTGATGATCAGTCAGTGAATCAGTGACCATGGGGCTATATACAGGTATTATAAGTACATTGCTTCCTTAAATAATTATGCTTACACTGACGTAATACTATGTATATAGTTTAATTTAATTTACAAAATAAACGAAAACAAGGATCATATAACAAAATATAGTAAACCCAGCATTACAAATGTACAGATCATTAATCTCAATAAAAGTTGAGTTAAAATAGAATTCAGTTAATTTAAATCTCACATGCAAATGACATCGAATGTCACGGACATTATTACAGAAAATATTATCAGGTACGTAGTTGAGACTAGAGTCTCACCTCCATGATGACTACTCGCTATTGAATAACATCTTAAATCTTATACCAGGCAACTAGTATGTGTTTCTCTAAACTTACCTAAATATTTCTTGTACCCTACACGCTATTTTAATTAATAAGTGCTTTCATAAATCCTGACAACTATTCCCTGTCTACAAAGGCTCAGTGAAGCGTTGATTTCTGGTACGTACGTGGGCTACCATGTTCGATCGTGGCTCGTGCAGTGTGAGTTTGTGGTGGGCAAAAAAACACGTGCACTGTATTTCTCGAAGTTCTTCCGTTTCTTCCAACTTTCTTCATTTCACCAATTCGCCCTTTATCATTTATTCGGCATATGCAAAAATTGCTTAAGCGCCTTAAATAAATGTCATTTCAAAACTTTCCTCTGATTATTTCGAACATCAAGATTATCTGATGTGTGAAAACAATTTTTCCTATCCCTGACATGAAATTAAATATAATTTGTAATAGTTATTTGTTCCTTTAATATAGAGTCACATATTTCATCCAACGTCATTAATTTACCCACTCTGAGGTAGACATTTACGTCACAAGAAAATTACAGAAACTTTTCTGTAATACTACCAAGATGCCAAAGAAACTTCAACGTCCATTAACTCCCCTTAATGCAATATATCATCAGAAAACCAATAATGATCTAGGAAAGTTTCTCCATGTGTCTGTATACGTATTTATTGAGAGAACCGGTGCTGGGAAGCAAGTTGTGCAAAGGTATGTAAGAAAGAAGAAAAGACAAATAGGCAATTATCTCAAGAACATAATTACTAGACACTATTTTGTTTTGGTATTCTACGCATAAAAAAGATTTTTCAAAGTTCTAAGCAAACCTCTAAGTTTCTTACAAGGATACGATATCATGTCAAAGCCTACACTGAAATGTTGCTAGGAGGATCTGCATCTTATAGAGAGGTAAAAAAAAAACAACTAACAGGTACCGAAATCGGGACTGGAATATTGTTCGATGTGTACAAAATTGTATTTATTTGTATGATTCAATCAACATATTATTAATTCTTAACTTTCGTCCTAGAATGAAACACTGCCGAGTTGTAACGTCTCTTCGCACACCACAGTACACCTAGCCAGGAATGTATTTAGGGGCTGTGAACACCACTAAAATTCAGTGATTTTGTAAAATACTTTTAATTTACCCTATTATTAAAATGGTCTGAATTTCGGTGAGGTTACGTCCCTTAATCTATTCCTAGCGAAGCTTGTGAGGTGACGTTACAACTCGGTAGTGTTTCAGTTACTTATTTTGACTGAATCATAAAAAAACACCTTTTGTATACTTCAACCTATTTTCCAACCCCTATGTCCGTATCTTGCAGTTAATATGGACTACTGTTCTTCTGCATATTACCTTTCTATAGTGCTCGGATTTGAACATTTATCAACAGTACGGAGAATGTATAAAGACACGATTCACAAAACTGTGAGTTAGAAAAGAGATGTTATGTTTTTGTTTGATGTCGGTTGATACAAAACAATTCTTGGTCACGTAACAAGACAAATATGCATCGTTTATTATGTACAGCAAGTAAAGGAAAATGCGTATTTGGGGAACACGTGCCCGTAATGTTCTTAAAGTCTAAAAGAAACGAACTGAAGGTAATATAGTTGTTGATATGTACTGCCGCTTCTATGGATTTTATTTCACCTTAGCAAAATATCACAATCTACCTCTCGTTTGTGATTTACGTACGCAAGTGGTTTATTTATGAATAAATAGTTATTACAGTTAAATATGAAGTATAGTGTTTTATATAATAACTTCAGATGGGCGCCCTTTAAATACTCCTCCGGTCACGCTTAAAGCTAAAGATATTAATAAAGTATAATATCATAGCATATTTTATTGGCAGAGTTCAAGGTTTTTTGTAGGTTACATTAATTTCACAGAAGTGTCACACAACGTTACACGATGATAAAGAACATTCGAATTGAGAGATTCGATCCCCATGAGGTGGATACTTCTGTTTACAAAGACCAATTGACAATTATTGCGACATATATAGCATAAAACCGGAAAAGAAGGTTCCATTACTTCTGGCTAACATTGGTCACGATCTCTTCACGAGGATGATACATTTTTGCACCGGGAAATGTCAAGGAACAACCGTTTCAATAATCCAGAAAAAAACTGAAAGAACACTTTTCGACAAAAGTAAATGTAATAGTGGGAAGGTATTAATTCCAACTCATGCGCTAAACTGTTATCAGCATCACATTTCCTCCTAAGGTTACGAAATCAGGCCATGAAGTGTGACTTTGGAAATGTACTCAATGACATGTTAAGGGATCAATTAGTAGTTGGTATAAGAAGGGATGATGCACATAAAAGACTTTTGTCAAATGATCAATTAACGTTACAGAAAACAATATATCGTATACAAATTGAGGAACAAGACGAGAATGACGCATCCTGTTTTAAAAGATTGAACCTTGCTACCGGAAGTTCTGTCACTATCAATGAGATCACACGATCTATTAAAGATAAGCATACTAACTGCATGAGTCAAAGAATATAAAAAGCAATGTTACCGTTGTGGAGAACAGAATGATACAACGGAGGCATACAACAACTGCTTTGCGAAGCGATTAACCTGCTTTAAATGTCAAACGACTGGCTACATTTCTCGCATCTACAAATCAAAGCGACTATTGACTGATCAAAAAATGATTGAAGCGGATCAACACCCTCAAACAGAAAGCCTACAACAACCTGTATCACTGTCCACGCTATACTCAAATTGGATAGATGAAAAACCAAAACCTGATTCGGCAAGAGTCCCCAACGATATATTGTAGTATTCAACTTAAAACATTCCAAACGAACAATTTTAGAAGGTCACGAGATAGAAACAATTAATTTGGCAATAGACCAACATGTACTACAATGCACACTAAACACCGGATTGGACCCTAACTTAATGTTCTAGTCGAGTCTAATGAAAATAGATGGGTCAGATAGATTAACACCGCAGAAAGAGAGCATCCCGTTAATAAACAATTCTGAGATACTTACTAGACCATGTCAAATTAGATGTAAATAGAAATAACGTTTGCTTTACCTTAATCTTCCTTATAATAATCATTGATTTACCATTTACTTTATCAGATAATCATGGCTAAAACATGTTATTTTCTGATTGGAGGTTTTATTATTTTGAAAGGAACGAAACTCAATCTTCACCTAGTGATTCATCGAATACAACTGCTACAATATTGGGGTCTACTATTTCAGCATCTACATCAATACCATATTAATTCGAGTACAAAAGCATTAGATGGCACTACGAATATGGATTTTATGAAAAAGTTTGGAATCTTCAAATCCAGAATGAATACGAAATTAGAATCCTGTAACGAGAACATGCTGTTGGGATAACAATGATAACATTAATGATGTATTGTTAACAATGCTTATGTTGTCTTGACAATGACTTCAGTTTTGAATATGTCCTTGTTACGATCACAAGTATATAGATTCCATCACATTCGAATAAAGAGTTAGGAATATGCATATTGGTCTTTGATCATTAATTATTATACATACAACAAACTTACTTTGCTAATACTAATATACACTAACACTTCAAAATCAAGTGAGTAACCATTAAATAATAAGATAAAATAAGAATCGTACGTTCTAAACAACGAACCAAAGACTCAAGGTACCAATTGTGGCATAATGGAACCAAATAAATTAAAGTTACAAAGAAAAGTACTACCAGTAAACATTACTATATGCATTTAATGTTTGTCATAATTAACCTTAGGATGAGATAAACCAAACTGATAATTTGGTATCTAATCAAATCCATATTACCACGAACGCAAGAAAGGGAAGTAGTGTCGATTTTGTCTGATTAAAGTATTTTATGAGTAGTTTAAGTGGGTCAGATCGAAACAAGTTTTAGTAAGTCTATTTTTATTGTATTTACGATATGATGTGTATGTATATACCTTGTTAGTGTGTTTAAAGTGATGTCATGTACTGTGAATTTTGAAACACGGAGTTTAAAGGAGAAGGGAATGAATGCCGCGATTTTAACACTCGTCAGAAACACGGAAAGTTTATAAACACACGATTCACAACATTGCGAGTTAGAAGAGAGATTATATGATTTTGGTTTATGGCGGATGATAACAAAACAATTCTTTGTTACTTAACAAGACAAAATGTGTATCGGTGTATCGTTTATTATTAACAGCAAGTAAATGAAAATGCGTATTTGGGGAACATGTGCCAGTAATGTTGTTATACTCTTCAAGAAATTAATTTAAGGTAATGTATTTTATAAAATGTACTGCAGCTACTGTTATTTCCTTTTTCGATTGTGTTGAATAGTGACTATGCCCAGTTTGATGCTGATATGTCCAACGGTTTGGAAGTAATATGTCCGCATTGGTCGAATGAATCTGATCTATAGCACGTGTTCACAACTATACAATTTTATAAAACAGTACATTGTTAGTCAATACAATTACAGTAATTTTTTAGTACACATACAGATATTCAAATATCGGAGTATTTCCTAACCAATATTCGTGGTCTTCATCAGACAGCCTTTTGTACTAACAACGATAGATGCATAGTTTGTTACTTTTCTTTTCGTACGTGGCTTCCCAGATTTGAATTCGGTTAAGGGAGTTTGAACTCGGGTGGCTTGGAATTCAATTTCACCAATACAGTATGTCCCGTCCATAGAAGGTCACACACGTGTTTATGATGTTGACTCAAAGAAAACGATGCTGATATGTTAACACTGCAAATGATTAGTTAACACCGCAAATGATTGGTTTACACCGCAACCAGAATAAAGAAAATCACAAATAAGCAAGTTCATAAGAAAATCTTCCACGGGAATAGCTACCTATTGGTTACAATTTTGTTTGAAAGTACTTAAAGAAAAGGCTCTCAGTGCATTTTCTATTTATCATCGTTGACCATCGTTCAACATATTGACTTTGGATTATCGTCGATAGTGGACGAGATTGGTTACATCCTACTGTACGGCAGCGACTTGGAAGATTTTTTAAAAGAGACGCAATTCTTGCCTTTCTTTGTCAGTCATGTTTACCACGTTAAAACAATAGACATTTATTGTTATAATAGAATAAATATTTTTCTATAAACGGTGTGTTTTATTAAAGTATTTATGAAATAACGTTCTTCGTCTGTGTAGTACATTTAGGTCATCAGTGTCTCTGTACACGAGAAAAAAAATATTTAATTTGAAAATTGCATATAATTAACAACACTATAAATTATTGTATCACTTAAATCATCATGGACAGCATAATCACCCTTATTTACCAACCAACTGAATAGCTTAATTTTTCATATCTCTATATACGTTAAAAATGACTGAAAATATGTTTCTGTTATCATCGTAACAAAATGGCTTAACAGAGTGCAATAATTTTTCGCACATGACAGATACTGGACTCGTCTCAACAGTTATCATATTTTTATTAACCATAACTACTATGTCGCGAAACAATTAATAAAGCCAGTAATTTCATTGTTTATAACAATGCAATAAATACATCGTTTCCATTTTTAGATTAAAACAATCAGAAGTAAATAAATAGTTTATATTTTTCTTGATTAGTAACATCAGATTTAATCTGCTTTTAAACATTTATTCTAAACATTTCTTGTTTGCAACAATCAAATTTTTCTATTTAAATTTCGATTATTATAAATAAAAGTATTTAGATTAAATGTCTTAAAGCATTGTAGTAGCATTTGCAAGTAGTATTAGTAATTGTAGTAGTAGTAGTACTAGTGGTGATGGTGGTGGCATTAGTGTTGTTGTAGCCAACATATTGTATTTACTCCGCTCCAACGGGCAGATTCTTTAGCTAATTTATTATTATTTTAATACACTTCAGGTAATAGGGTAGTTTGTTGTACAAAGAGTAAACACTAGAATGAGTAAGTACAAAATTTTATCTTTCTACGGATATGTCTCTGTTTTACTGAGTATGATAAGTATGAACATTTGTCTCTTACAAGTAAATAATTGACTATTTTTCTTGGTAAATATTAAACTCTTATAAATATATAGGCTTCAAACTTTTTAGATCTAAACACACCTTTACATGCTGACCTAGGGCTCTGTTAAAAACAATTTATAACCTTCTTTGTATACGAAAAGCATTTACGCAAACATATAAAGCACCCCAAAATACAATTTCAATGTTAATAACGGCATAAAAGTTTTCATAATAAAATGACAGCAGAGTTTGTCAAGAGAATGTACCTGGTAATCTATATATGATGAAGCAGACACCATTGTTTTCTCTATTAAGTTTTAGAACCCGATCATCCATTTTTAGCTTTTGGTTTATAGTAACACATAACAATTTACTTTTAGAAGTATTTTCTAATTTCTACTAGGGGGAGGGACATAAACGATCGTTGAAAAAAGATGAAAATATAGGATTATTTTATTTATCTACATTTATATTCAGACTGCTTACTGAAGAACATTCTATTAATCCCGCAATCATTGATTTTTTGTTACTATCTGCTTCCTCATATGTGTTTCCAGTTACTAAACATTTATATCATCTGCGTACAACACTACATTTTCTGAATGTATGAATTGGAATTAGTTATGTATATACCAAAGAAATAACATAGGTCCTAAAATTGAGCCCAGAAGAACACCAGTGTTAATTTAGGTCACTGTGGAATGGAATGCTAGTGAAACAGGTAAGCAATGCCAGAAAGAGAACAAACTGTAATTCGAACGACGGGAATAGATTTAGATTTTCTAAAGAAACTTATCATGAAGTTCCAACAAAAGTACAAACGTTGCAACTTACAGGTTATAAGTGTAGTTCAGATGTTTCTGTAAATAAATCTTGTTGGACAGCCACGGACAACACCGTCTCTTTATTTCCACTACTATGAGGAAACATTATCGACATGTGTAGTAGATAGAACACAAAATCTATCGAAAATTAATAACGTGTACGTTTTATTTTTATGTCTTGTCTTCTGACTTCATCGCATGACTGTGAGCCAATAGATGTATTCATGATAATAGTTTTCGTTCTAACCAATGTGTCAAAGTGTTTCATGTAGGCGACAAGATTATTATCATAGCTTAGTTTAGTTTATTGCCTTCTTTTATTTTGCATGGCGAAGTTAAGGCTCAAAGAGCCTTATCTACCACTTGACAAAGCTTCAATATTTTATAGAAGAACAAAGAACCGAAATAATAATAATAATAATAATAATAAAGAAAATAAAATTACCTCTAAAAATGAGTACACACATGCGCGCGCGCGCATATTTATATTTAACAGAATCACATGTACACATGCTTCAAAAGCAATACCATGACAAACAAATATTTGATAATAATAATAATGTTACAGATTAATGTTATAAAAATTGATAGAGATGTAGTTCGACCTTCACTATCCCTCATATGTACAAACACAGATATGCACTCACACACACACAAAACGACATAAAACAGTGCTATACAAACAAATACCGGTACTCTACCGATTTTAACATAAACTGATCGTGTACATACTATACCATACTGGAGAAACTTATGTGCTTACTATTTTGTTTTATTTATATTGTAATTGGATGTGGTTCATTGGGTCAGTATGTTAATATGACTACAATGTAAACAAACCATAGACAACAAACATTACATAATGCTGCATAAGCAGACGACACTAACACCAAGCGGTAAGACTTGGAAACAATAAAAATACGCCCGCAAAAAGGGATATAAAAGGCCAGTCAAGAGCATTAGAAGTATCACTTCTTCGCTCCGAGAAGTGGTCACCTCTACATACCTGACTTGGACTGGAGTCAGGACTCTCTCCTAACCCTCGACTTGTACTGGAGTCGGTATACCTATACCTTGCTAACTTGGACTGGAGTTAGTATCCATTCTCAAAAACACTCTCCTTTTCAAAAGACCTAAGTCGAAGTTATCACTGCAAAAAAGAGGTGAACCACTAATCTGATCATTACAGAGCTCGTGTTCGGGACGCTCTCCTTAATTACTGAAAAGTATTTGTATGTTATATAATATCATGAAGAACGCCAGTTCTTCGAGTGACGCTGGCAAAGGACACTGTTAGCGGCACTCAGATAGTATACAGTTAGTTTCGGATCTACCG
>JAGDQP010073611.1:0-10367 GCA_022664845.1 Lepisma saccharinum | reverse complement strand
ATATATATCAGCCCCTATGGAGTTTAGAGGAAAACTTTGTCTCAAAGTTTACGGTGACACCAACGATTCAGGGGTTGTGGGGGTTCGAGTGGGGTGGGGGTGGGGCTGGAAATTCGAAATTTTTGAAACCACGTCTTGTGGGGTATCGTTGAAAATCTCTTGATGATTAATCTATAAATCAATAACTAGTTTCTTGATAGCGCTCATATAAGGCGAGATTTGAATTTTTGAAAATAAAAAAAACTTCGAGATCTACCTTAGGTTGTAGGCCTGATGAAAAGGTTTTTTCAATTCTCGTAGTTTTGTACTGGAAAAGTATCAGAAACTTCTTCAATATGCAAATAAAAATCATTGCTTATTACCAGTGGCAGATTAAGCTTCCTCGGCGCCCCTGGGTACAAACTCAAAAGAAAAATGGTGTTTGCAGTATCTTTACAGGCTAATATAAAAATTAGTGAAGATAATGAAATAAAAAGCGAATGATAAAAATGAATAATAAATATAGTACAAATAATTCATTTTTTGTATGTGCTATACCTAAAATTAGGTAATGAATTGAGAAATTAAAATCACCTCTCAATAGTCATAAATGAAGCTGCTTCCGCCTCACTTTGGTTGCTGCAAACTCGTGTATAAGTCTTCAAAGTTGATGTGTCCATCAGTCAAGGGGTGCGCTTGTCATAATTCAGGGCCTCGTAACCAGCAATGAAGAGTTGGGAGAGTGTCTAGGCGAGAGGATAATTCCATATACATAGAAAATTGGATGTGGCTTGGTGGTGGTGTAATTGGTAGCATACCTATCCGGCAACTGGGAGATCCGGGTTCGAGTCCTGGTCGCGGCGGCTGTCAATTGTTCTGTGATAATTTCAACATTTACCAACACAAAGTTTATTGTGAAAAAGGTAATAAGAAGCATGAACATTGTTTATCCGACTAAAATGTAATTGGAATATTCTTCGACGTCATGGGAGCATTCGATAACTTATGGTGGCCTGCAATATTAGAGGAATTAAAGAAAATCAAATTACATAGTAAATTGTGGAAAGTCGTTAAGAACTACTTTGTAAATAGAATAATAAAGGTAGAAACAGCGGACGGTGTCGTAGCTAAAGCGCCGACTAAGGGTTGCCCGCAGGGTTCGGTGTTGGGTCCAGTTTTCTGGGACTTAGCCTTCCAGCCGTGTTTGGAAGTGCTGCATGGTATGTGCCAAGTTGAAAGAGTGGTGGGATATGCCGACGACCTGGCGGTTGTGATCAAAGGTAGCAGTCGCCTGGAGTTGCAAACCAAGGCAAACGAAGTGACTAATAGAATGACATCGTGGTGTAAAGAAAATAAATTAACAATATCATCGGATAAGACAAAATACGTACTATTTAAGGGAAATCTAAATTTCAATAGAGGTCCAATTATCAAAGTGAATAATAAGACAATAAAAAGAGAAAGGCATGTAAAATCTAGGATTAACATTGGACGAAAAATTAAATTTTATACAACATACAACCCTAATTAAGAACAAAGCAATAAAAATCTCACACAAATTGGTAAGAATCGCAACAAACGAGTTAAAAATTCCAATCAAAATAATAAGAACTTACCACGATGTCATTATAAGATCTATTGTAGGATATGCAGCCAGCGTTTGGAGCCACAGACTAGATGACATCCGACAAAGGCAAATAATAGATAGGTCGCAAAGACAGCTGCTATTGCGCCTATCAGTTGCCTACAGAACAACATCAGTAGAGGCCCTCCAGGTTGCTCTGGCTGTCCCACCTATGCATCTTCAAGTAAAAAAGTTGGGAGCAATGTACTGGTTAAAAAGAGGCAACCAGGATAAAGTTACTAGAATACTACATGGACCAGCAGAAAACAAAGAGGACATTGACACCATCATAACAAGCGCGTGGCAGGAGCTCTGGAATAAGTCGGAGAAGGGCAGGAGGCTGTTCGGCTTTTTCCCGGATGTGGGTGAACGACTGGACATGGAGCTGGAGATTATCGGTGGATTGCTGCATTTTCTAACTGGTCACGACCCCTTTCGTCAAAAATTACATCTAATGCATATAGTGGAAGATAACATGTGCCATATATGCAGGACCGTGGCGACGCCAGAGCACGTAACATTGTATTGCAGAGAAACAGAAAATATAGCTAGGGAAGAAAGAAAGCTCCTGGGGGAGACGCCCGTCACGGAGGTTCTGCGAACACCGGAACTGGTGACGGTCCTCAGGGAGCTAACTAACAAAATTTCGAATTTCCATAAGAAAAAATTCCTAAATGGCGTAGACCGCCCTGCGCGACAAGGAAGATAGAGACAAATGATGGGATCGTGGCACAATAACTCGGGCAGCCGCGAACGTGCATCCGCGTGCAACCGCGCCAACCGCGTAATCAGTGAATAAACCTATATATAAGTTTATGTAGAAGAAGCCAATCAAGTTTATGTTTGTGTTGTCCTGTTATGTCCTGTGACGTCTTTTATATGTTGTAATTTTATGTTTCTATAATAAAATTTGGATATAGCAGGTAGGGACGTAACAGGACAATTACGCCCGCCCCCCCAAGCAAAAGTTCCAAAATATAGGAATTTAGACCAGGAGAACATTCTGGACGCCTGGTCAAAAGTCCGTCCCACAACACCTGATGTCTAAGACAGAGGGAACACAGGAGATTCTTGGAATGTCGGAACTCCGGCAATCCAAGAACCTCTAGGGACAAACCTACCCCAAGGCGAGGAGAACAAAAATGTTCGTGATGCATGTCCTTGTAAGTGCACAACTCATCTTGTGCAAAGGATGCAAAGAGGCAGGGGTGGAAAGGTGCCCCCCCTTAAATAAAAATGTTTATCCGACATCATGTCTACATTAGTTGGGATTGGTTTGGTGATTTTACGTGATCTGCGAATGCTTTTGAATGTCGTTACCATGGAAAAGTTATTCAGAATAAAATGTTAATGTGCCTTAAATTTTGAGGTATCGCTGTTTATCAGCACCCTATGTTCGTTTGTAATCGGTTAAGCCATTTCACGAGACATGCGAATGTATTTATTGGTTTACTCTGAAAACGTTAAACAAATTAAAATTTTAATGTTTGAAATCTTAAGCGAGGACCTGTTCCGTCACATCAAATTTGTTTCTGGCGTTTTCATGTGGTTCCCGAATGTGCGTATGTTACAGCCTCGTTAGAAGTGAAATTGTATGTTGATGTTTAAAAAAGTAGTTGCTATTTATCGTTATGCTAAATTGGTCTGTTTTCATGTAATGAACAAATATGAGTTAGCTTGAGTCTCGTTGCCACGACACTTCCAATTGCTTCAATTTCTCTTCTCAGGAAGGTCTTAGAACCGTTTCAAAGTAGCTGTTATCGCTTAAGTGCCTATTATTACGGACAGACTGAAAGTCATAAGAAACTAAAAGCTGTAACATAAATGTCCGCTAGGGGAAAGACGAAATTTTAGTTCGATACATGTGTGTGTGTTCCTTTATGTTTGTCCAAGCAACAACAGTACCGTATGAATGGATGAACTAATTTTGATTAAAGTTTTGCGTTTTATAGTGGACCTTTTATACAGGTGTCGTACTAAACCCATACATTTAAATGGTTGTGCGCATACTGACTGAGTAGTGTGAAGCTAAACGAACCATACATAAATAAATGCACTTAAGCCGGCACCGATTTGCTTCGCTTTCCTTCGCTCTAAGTTGCATTTTGGTGTTCTGCAACTCCTAATGAAATTGATTTACTTACTGTACTCTAACCATCTTCAAGACGATATGATGATAATGTACACTATTGACTTACGTTTGGTAAGCTGTTTGTTCATGAAGGTGGGAGATATTTAGTAAATATTAAAAAAAAAAGGACTTCCTGAACTCTTTTCAAAATTTAAATTTATTTAATTTTAGATTACATACCTGCCCGCTGGTACGGGGTCAAATGTATTTGCTATGTATTAAATTGGTCAACAACACTGACAAAATAGACCGTTTGAGTGTGCCAAATGGTTACATCCAACTGAATGGGAACCATTTGCACAATTTAATTTTCAAATAGGTTGGCAACACTGACAATTGCGGTGCTTGGAGACAGGGACACCTACAGTATTTTTTTTTTTATTGTGTCGAATAATGTTTATGGCAAGTTTGGTGCGGATATGCAGAACGGTTTAATTTTAATTTTAAAAATAGGATGGAAAACCTGAGAACTGAGGCGCTCGCAGTACTTCTATGACTCGTCACAGTACCTGCTTGATGCACATATATGCAAAGTTTGGTGTAAGTCATGTAGATTTGTATTAACAACGAGACACACAAGCTTTAATTTATATACAGTGTTCTCCTGAAGTAATGGCGCAAACTTCGGAAAGTCATTCTTCACATCAAAACGAGAAAAAAAAGTTTATTTGAAGATATGTTGAAACATGCGTGGTTTCGGAGTTACAGGCGCTCAAACCTTCAGCAGCATGGTCACAAATGACGTAAGCTGTGTCGGCTTAGCAAATCACAATCGAAGTTGTACACGAGACGTCTATTTAAGCAATGTTTATGACTGAGAGAGTACCACATCGACAGGTTTCACGACTTACGACTTTTGTTCTCAAGGAATTAAATTGTTTAATATGGGCAGCATAGAAATGCCTTGTAAGTTGCTATCGCCAAGTATAAATACAAAACAGGTGTATTGGTAGGTTTACCAAACGTCCGGGTTTTGCCGGATATGTGCAGCGTTTAACCTTTCTAGTAATGTCAGACCGGCATTTGGAAGTTTCTTGAAAATGTCCGCCATTTTCAAAAGCAATATGTTATTACATCTGGGCTTGCATTGTTTGTGTTATTTACTGTAAACTGGATGGTCACGAGTGGTAATTCGTAGCTTTTAGTAACTGCTAGTGTGCGTGGTTGCCGGATTAGTAACTACATCGCACTCGATTATTTTTGTAATGAGAAACGGATGTGTTTTGGGTTTCTGTTTATGCATGTCACGACATGATTCTGCCAAAAAAAAGTGTTCATTCCTTCAAGTTCAATGTGTCTGGCATTTTTTTTTTTTTTTAGAAAAGTCCTGTTTTTATTCTGGAGTTTTGTCCTGCATTTCAAAATTTTCAGTTGGTAACCCTGTGTATTGGGTACTACTTCAATTGCGATATGCTAAGCCTACACTGCTTAGATCATTATGTATCGACGTATGACGTCGTTTATAACGATGCCTCCGTAACTTTGAGCGCCAGTAGCTCCGAAACTACGCAGGCCTCGCAGTTTCTACAAAGGAACTTTTTTTTTATTGTTTTGATGTAGATAATTAATTACCTCTCAAAGTTTGCGCCATTATTTTAAGGACACCATGCATATGTACTATCTTTTCAATAAGGGAACGAAAGGGCAAAGTGAGATATATAGAGAATATAAAAAATGTAATTGAGGTTCTAATTTCAACACTCTATTATGAAAACATCATCCTGACCTTCACCTGACTTCGCCTATACTGTAATGTTTTAAATTAAATTTTACCAAATATATTCTTTCTAAAATATTAAAACGAGGAAACTGAAATGAGACACTGAAATATATTTTATTAACTGTGGCGATCTAACATTAAACACTCGTTCTAAGTTGACGTATCAACAACATAATTGAAAGGTTTTGTCGAAGAAGAAAAAAGGGTTCATTTGCATACTAAAATATTCATTCAAGTGCACCTTATGAGATCATAACAAATTTTGACGAACCATATAACTCCACGCTATTCTCATTGTCTCAGACACTTAGTCCATTATCAAATTATTAAAACGCTATTACGACCCTCCTGCGATATCGGAGAGACCGAGGGAAAGAGAGAGAGAGAGAGAGAGAGAGAGAGAGAGAGAGAGACAGACAGACAGACAGAGACAGAAAGAGGAATGGAGAGAGAGACAGACAGACAGAGACAGATACAGACACAGAGAGATATAAAGACAGAGAGAGGTCAAAATGATGGTTAACCAGCTTTGAAACGTTCCCGAACTTGATTAATTAAATCAAACTGAGGTCGAAAAAAGCCGCTCGAGGCAATTGTGACCGGAATTAGTTTGTCAGGTAATTTCATGGAAAATTCATCCAGTTAATCCAAACTTTTTTTCTTGAGCGGTGAATACCTGGCGGTTGATTGGACATCTTTGAGATGCTGGGCGAAACCAGAAGACGAGGAGTGTTGTTGTAAACGCCAAGTGGAAGAGACGATATCCTCGTCCTCCTCACTTCTCAGATAAATCGATATTTGAAGAGTTTATACGGTCTCATGCTGCTGGTTGCATAGTGTCAGGCTGTAGCACGTCAAATGCATTGATTTTTAAATGTTGATAGGACGATCTGTGGGTTGTGGTGTAGAATGGAAGTCACAGAGATTCAAACTAAAAGGGAATCGATATTTGGTGGCCAGCGGAAAATATTTGTTGATAACGTTGTGGTTATTGGTCGCAAACTGATAAACGTTAGTACCTCCTAGTATTGCAATACTATTGCGAATAGAGAGATGAAATAGGCTTCATTACGATGGGTGTGTTTGGAAATAATGAACCTCTTTGTTGTTAAAATATATTCAAGTGAATTGTAAAATCAAGGAAAATAATATTAATAAAATAAATGGAGAGGTCTGATTCTTAACGAAATATCCATGCCGAATGAGAATACGTTTTAACATGTAATACATGATTCAGCGTTAATTTAAGCAAGAGATACTACTTTTTACAAATCTATGGTAAGATTATGAATCCAAACAAACAGAATGTGAAGTTTAGTTATTTTTATTATAGTGGCAGTAGCGTGGTGGGCGCAATTCAGTGCTAATTGTTTTATTTAATAACTCTCGAACTACTCTATTAAACAAAGTTAAAGCTGGTACAGTGATTTATAGTAACGTCATCTACAACATCAAAAATTATTAAAATTCGTTGAGGTATCATGGAAATAAAGGGTTTGGAAAGCTGGCCATTTTTAACTTCTTTAATTTTTAAATTTTTAACATCTTCTTGTGACGCTGACGTCATCAAATTACTATATAATATATTTTATCAATTACATTTTATTATGCTTTTCAAGAGATTCAAGTATTTTAGGGATTTAGAGCTCAATTTTTTTAATGCAATATAGTGCTGTGACAACTCAATTTCTAGATCATTCCAGTAGATCTAGACCTGCGGAAAGCATCAAATTCCGATCTTTTCCCCCTCTGTAACGCCATAAAATTACGAAATAATGTACTTTACCATTAATATTATGTTGTTGCTGATTTCTAGCTCAAAGTGTTTTGGTTGAATACAGTACTGTGACAACTATACTTCAATACTACATCATTCCCGTTGATCTAGACCGTGCGGAAAGCATTTAATTCCGGTGGTTTTCCCCCTGTGACGTCGTCAACTTACCAAAATAATATACTGTATTATTAATATCATACCATTAGTGATTTAGGGATCATTTATTTAATGAATATAGTACTGTGATAACGATAGTTGAATTCTAGACCATTTCCTTAGATCTAGACGGTTCAGGAATATTCGAATTCCGGTTCTTTTAATAGACGATGCTCATCAGAATAGCTGTGACGTCATACAGCCATTTTCTTAAATAATTGCATTTCAATATGCCGGGGTTCTACTGGGAGTATCGATAAGATAAGATAAAAAGAATTGTATAAGCAGTAACAGCACTATGGCTTACACCAGTCCCGACTGGTAGTATCGAGGCGGAATAAACGATGTTGGGAAGATATTAGCTGTGCTTAAAATTAGCTGTGCTTAAAATTGTAATCAGGAAAACGATAACAAGTGACGTCAGACAATTACCATCAAAATTTTCAAAATAATGCATAATATATGTAACCTATATAATAACATGGAGTAAACAACGATTTACTCAGAATTACATTCGAAAGTATCTCAGAATGTAGTGTGTCATCATTGTTAAAAGTCACCAGATTTTTGTTAAATTTCATGTGGTCGTTTCAAAGGGCGCTGTGCTTAATTCCGAGACTAAAAATGTTGAATATTGAAAACCAATATGGCGGCGACCCATAATGTAATAATTATTAAAGATCATACAATTTTCGTGAAATTTGATATGGAGGATTTTGAGGAGCACTGAGTGGTGTAGTTTGAAATCCAAAATGGCGGAAGTCCAGAACCTCATAATTGTTGAAAATTATCAGATTATCGTAAAATTACATATGTAGAGGTTCCAAGGGGCATTGAGTTCAATTCCGAGGCTAAAATTGTTAAATATTAAAATCTAAGATGGCGGCAGCCCAGAATGGCATACAGCGGCATTGAACTTAGCACCGTAATACACATTTTGTATGACATAGGCCTTGTTTTAATGATATTTATGGGAAATAGCCGACCACTGATGTGCACCCGACGATTGGTACCTTCACCCTATTACAGGGAGCTTCCTACCACCCTCAAAATACTCCAATATAACCAATATACATTGGTGTCTGGAGAGTTCAGACACTAACAATGATATTACATAATATTTATATTTTATGAGTACAGTCAAATAAGTTTTAAACGTATTGTAATGTACACAATAACATTTGTGATTTGGACAATAATTCTGCTATATAGATTTGTGAACAAATCTATACATAATTCATAATAATAGTACACAATATATAATAGGTTTACAAAATACATAATAATAATCACTAATATATGGAATGGCACGATATTAAAATGTTGTATAGAATAGACAATAAGTTTTTAACCTAGAAAATAAATTTGTAATATAGATGTAATAAAACAATGAAATTGTGAAATAGGCAGTAGTTAGTTCAGGTGCTGTGGAATTTTATGGTAAGAATTCTTTAACAACGTAATATACCTTATCCAGCAAGTGTTCCTTTAGCTGTTTCTTAAATCTATGTTTTCTTCATTTCTTATATGTGTTGTCAGCTGATTGTATATTTTGACACCCATATGACTAGGCCCTTCTTGAACGAGGGTTAGTCTTGTAAAATATTGAAATTTTTCCTCTTTTTTTCTAGTACCATATTTATGTTTTCTTATGAGTGTATCGTTGTTTATTTTTGTATATAAAGCTATTTCATAAAGATATGAGGAAGGAAGAGTAAATATTCTATATTGTTTAAAGAGTTCTTGGCAAGAAGTTCTTCTGCTAACTCCGGCGATGATTCACAGCGCCTGCTTTTGTTTAGAGAGTATTGATGCTGTTGCTGATGCCTTGCCCCAAAATATGATGCCATAACCTATTATTGGATAAATAAGTCCATAATAAATCTGTATTAATGCGTTTCTACTTAATGTCTCTTTTAGTATTATTAGAGCACACAATTTAGAATTAAGTTTGTTTTTTACCTAGGCTATGTGACTGCTCCATTTAAGATTTTCGTGTATTTGTATTCCTAAAAACGTTGTTTCGGTGTTTATGTTTACATTTAAGAAAACTGCGTGATTCTTAATATCCTTTATTAAAGTATTTTGTTTTGTATGGAAGAGCATGTATAGTGATTTTGTGTTATTTAATATCAGACTGTTACTATCGAACCAATATTTTGTTTGTTCTAATATTCTACTAATATTTGCGCGTAAGTCATTTATATCTTTTCTTTTAACAATGATGCTCGTGTCATCAGCATATAGAATTACCTCCCCTTGTGTTATGTAGGTAGGAAGATCATTTATATACAGTAAAAATAATAAGGGTCCTAAAATCGATCCCTGTTGAACTCCATGCTGGATTGTCATTTGTTTTTAAATATGCTTTGTCTTTCTCCCTTTTGTATTATGCGTGACTTCAACTGCTTGTTTTCTGTTTGTTAGGTAGGATTGGAGATATTGTAATGCCTTTCCTCTAATCCCATAGTGTTCTAGTTTTTTAAGCAGTATTTGGTGATTTACAAGATCAAAGGCCTTACTAAGGTCATAGAATATACCTAAAACTAATTCCTTTTCATTCACAGCCCGTAGAATACGGTCAATCAAGGTGTAAGTTGCAGTTGTGCTTCTCTGGGGAAGAAATCCATGTTGTTCTTTGCAAAATACGTTATGTTTTGTTAGAAATCCTATTAATGTTTTTATTATTATTATTTTTTCGAGAATCTTACCAAATATAGGAAGTCAAGATATAGGTCTGTAGTTTTGTACAAGCGATTTATCTCCTTTTGTGTAAATTGGTACTATTTTTAGTTGGGAAGGGAAGGTACCATTGCTCAGGCATTCATTGTATAAGTAAATTAGAATAGGTGTCAAGTATATGTTATTTTGTTTGATTATTTTCACTCGAAATTTATTACTTATTGATTTAGTTTCTTTGAGACTTAGAATTTCGTTAAATACTTCACTTTCGATTATAGGAATTATATATATATATATA
>JAGDQP010073610.1:0-10367 GCA_022664845.1 Lepisma saccharinum | reverse complement strand
CCCCCTTTTCTTTCCACATATCTCGGTCTGCTGATATCCTCACCCATCTTACATCTACCCATCTACCAATCTTACATTTGAACGTCGTCTCGGTTGTTTCTTTTCTCTAGGAATCCACTGTAGTATATTTGTCGTCCATCTTTTATCTGTTCGTCTAGCTATGTGACCGGCCCATCTCCATTTCATCTTCTTCGCAGTCTTGATTACATCCTCTACCTTTGTTTGTGTGCGAATCCATTCATTTGTCTTCCTGTCCCTCCTGGTTATTCCTAGTATGCACCTCTTCATTGCTCTTTGTGTGACTCTCAATCTTTGAGTCGTTTGCGCATTCAATGTCCAAGTTTCGCAGCCGTACATCATATGTATATGTCTCATCTAACCAATATCGTCTGCAAACCTCATTTTTACATTTATTTTGTGAATAATGTATGGGTACTTACACATAACAAATAGTAGTAGACCCCCTCCCCCCCACACACAGAGTCTCCATGATCTAGTGGGGAGAGACGCTGACTAAGAATCAGCACTGGGGAAATGGTAAGGATTTGAGACTAACTCACGGTGGACTGAAATTTATCTTTGTTTTCCTCATTCAAACCATTTTATATACCGGGATGACAATTTGAATTAAGCACAAAACCGATATTTTCTATTTCGTTTCAAATAGAGTAAAAGTTATTACTTTAGATTGACAATAATTTAATATATCATAAATTGTATCAATAGGAAGTTGTCTATTTTTATCCTTTGTCCTTTTTACTAACATTTCTTCTGCAACCTACTGTTTCTTACTTTTATCTCTTCTTAACATTCGATTGCCTCATCTGCTTCAACAAATATGCTGTAGTTGTTGCTTCCTTTCTTATCATTACATTTGTTCTTGTTCCAGTTTTGATTTCGAACTTCTGTACCGATTGAATCATTTCCTTGCTTTTTACCAGGTGTGTAAATATGAAACCGGAATTTGTTCATAGACGGCGTTACCTGTCACTGTGATTACCGTAAAACTGCGTCCTTGGTGCCACTTGCTTGTTTTGACTGCTGATAACGATTTGCAACTCACAACCAGACAAGTTTCATGTCATAGTGTAGTGTTTAATAGCGTTGAACATGGCGCAATTTGTTCTTACAAACTACGATGTGCGGACAGCATTTATTCTTTTGTTACAATTTGAAGAAAACTGCTGCAGAATCGCATCGCATGCTTGTCGAAGCTTACGGTGATCATGTTCTTGGTAAGTCACAGTGCTATGCGTGGTTTAAAAAAATTAAAAGTGGCGATTTTGACGTGAGAAACGAAAAACGTGGAAGACCACAGGAAAAGTTTGCAGACAGCGAATTGCAAGCTTTGTTGGATGAGGATGACGCTCAAACGCAACAACAACTCGCGGATCAATTAAATGTGACACGAGAAGCAGTTTCTATACGTTTAAAAGCCATGGGCAAGATTCAGAAGGTGGGAAAATGGGTTCCACATGCATTGATTGAACGACAGCAGGAAACCCGAGAAACCACTTGCGAAATGCTGCTCGCCAGGTACAAAAGGAAATCATTTCCCCGTGGGGGAGTCCCCCAAAATTCTCGAGACAAGCCCATCCTCTACCTACCCCACCTCGGCCTAAGCCAAGAATGCCAAAAGGCCATAAACAAATTCAAAAAATAAAAGTCAGATTAAAAATTAGAAAGGTGCACTATCGCGAAAATGTGACAACTTTGTTTATTCAAACGCCTCGAATACTCTTTTAAATAAATGTCAATGATACCCATTTAATTCAGCCACTTAAAGAGCATCTACATTACTAGTGACATCTTTTACTAAATGAATAAACTACATGCTAGTATAAACAATACTAATACATCTATTTTACTTCCATCTTTTATTCAATGTATAAACTACATGATTTGTGACATTTTTCATTTCAAAACGTATATTGCAATTGCAATAAGCACATGGTTTATAAACTGTTTTGCTCCTAAACATAAAATAGAAGTAGATAGTAATTCCTGATCTTTTAAAAATAACGAATTGATCATGGTAAATTTAGGAAAGCTAATAAACAGACGTCATAATCTTTTTTCTTTTCGCGAACATAATGTTCCAGACAACAAAGTGCAACACGTGGAGAGTTAGAGTAAAACGAAACTCTAAAAATAAACACAAAAAAACGAAAGCGTTTATGTAAAATTTATTATGTATTACCCTTAACTTCCAGAAGTTTGAATTAACTCCCTTAACATTGATCTAGAAACATAACGGGTATTGAGGAGCCCCTAGTTAGTAAGTGCTTGCTTGATCTAGTGCAGGCATGGCCTAGAACAGGCCCGTGTGACGCATGCAGCCCGGAGTGTAATGTTGTACTGCCCGCGGTAAGATAAAAACTATATTAAATTGTAATATGTAATCAAATTTACTTTAAAAACTTATATTTACAACCAAAAAACCCATATTGTTCTCTCAATAGTAAATTGATTTGATAAATTAAATATTGGTTGAGTGCAAAATGTCTACCCATTTTGACATCTCATAGTTTAGCGGAATACTAACCTCATAAATGTCACTGTCAGTGCGTGAATCGATACTCACGTAATCAGGGGAACATTAAAGCAGCAACAGGCACAGGCAGTGAGTTTGGACGAGCAGACAGGAACAGCGTATCTTGTTGGTGCGTTTCGAAAATTCAGGAACGGGGACAGAAATTCAACGACAATCTGGACATTCATCAGTGACGAAACAACCCGAATTCAATGGTAGAGAAATTAGCGGAAACGTTCCAGGAACACAGGAAAACAGTTAAAGATGCCTAGAATTCCTGTATTTCATCACAAAGTTCGAACGTTAGGTCCCACATCAACTGAGAGAAACTCAACGGGAGTTGTAGATCGTGACCTGTGTTTCCATGCTTTCCAGGTACAAAAATGACCGGCTGTTGACAGGCATTGTTACGGGTGAAGAGAAGTGAGTTCTGTTGCGAAACGTGAAGCGTCAAAGGACTATATGTCGCGTTCCTAACAACCTCCATCGACGTCCAAACTACAACGTAATCCCAAGAAGTTGATATTAAGTGTTCGGTGGGATGTCAAAGGCATAATTCACTAGGAAGTCCTGAAAACTAAACAAACCATCAATGTTACCTTCTGCTGTTGACAGATAGACAGACTGCGAACCTCATTGCGATCGAAGCGCCCAGACATCGTCAATCGCCCATCATGATAACACCAGGCCACATGATGCTGTCATAATCGGTCAAAAATTGATGAACTTTGGTTAGGAGGCTACCCATCTCTGACTTAGCCTCCACAGACCACCATCTGTTTTGCACATTGCAGAAATCTTTCTCTCAGAAAGTCTTTGATGATGTGGAGGCTGTGAAAATTGCCGTAAAACAGTTCCTCGACTCCATACCTCAAGACCTTTATTGCATTGGGATTCATTTCCTACCAGAAAAATTGAAAGAGGTCATTGTTTGCGATGGCGATTATACACAGTCCTAGGCGAGTACCGTTTTGCATTGTTTGCACTTATATATGACCACACAAAACGGGTAGAACTTTTGCACGTACACAATTATTGCCATAAAAATGCCAAATTTATTTTTATTTAAGTTCTGGCTAAGCGTGTGCGCTTCGTGACGCTACCACTCATCAAATATTGGGTATCGTATGCAAAGAAGTTGACTACCCCTAATCTAGTGGATGCAGATTGGATTGCTGGTAGTGAGGCACTGGTTCGATTCTCGGGTGGTGATATTTTTTATTTTTAAATAATTGCTTCATCTTCAGCATTCTACAAAATTTACAGAAATAGCTTGGAAAGCAATGATTTTTTTTCGTTTTGCATTTTTCATGATTTTACAAAATTCACGAACAAAGCTAATACAAGTCAGTTAGATTCTTTTTTTCATTATACGCGTTCTCCAACTCTTAGGGACTTTACGGAAATAGAAACTCGTTGGATTTCCGCTCTCACCATTTGACTGGCTTTTCGGCATATTACAGAAGTAGTAGTTTTGGGAGTGGGTAGGAGTAGCACTATTGTTGAATCTGAAATAGCTATTAAACATAAGTAGTAGTCGTAGCGGAAAAAGTAATGGTAGCCGTAGTAGTAGTACTTAGTAGTAATAGCAGTAGTAGAAATAGTAAAACCTAGGTTACATTAAAAAGTGAAATTTACATAGGTCGTGACGGTTCAATCTCTTAACAATAGGCAATCATGGACGACCTTCGGAGGAGTTGTATTTCAATTTCAGTTAGGTCACAGAAACTGATTCTGCTGGAGCCAATTCGACAATATAATGCAATTTAAAATTTACCGTCACTTTCAGAAGGAGCAATAAATAAGTTATTGATAATGCAAAGATTTATATAGATCACTCTGTATTATAGCTATCAGCAGCATTTAATGCCAGCGATGGCAAACCAAGTGTGAACCAGCGCTCCCTGTTTGCTATTGCTACCACCAGCCAATAGGAAGCAGTAGCTGATAGATAATCAGTCTTATGTGACCTAGGCATACGTAGTAAAACTATGATTTAAACTAGTTTCTATTATTATCGGGAGAATAGGGCAATAACAGCTACTGTTCAATTAAGAATAATAATCAGTAAATCTTGAGTGCTTTAAACATATTTCATGTTGTCAATGTTTTACATTTTATTTCAATTTTAAAAATATCTTTGCTTGCTAGTAATAGTGAAAAGTTTCTTGCAAAGTCTGTTAAATTGGTGTAAAACACAAAACATAACATAAAAATAATAAAAGTGAAGGTTATCAATATTAATCTACGATTGAAAAAATATTACCGACGACCAGGATTTGAAGCCGGGACAAAATTAAATTTTATTACAAACTCTGCATGATAACCACTCGACCAGCCTATTAAACAGCAGTTTATTTATCATTTTACTTACATTTACGGGTAGATTATGAAATGATATGACATTATGTGTTAAATTAAGAATTATTGTTATTTTAAAATCTTCTTTTAGCTTGTAATTCCATATTTATTTATGAACATGATTACAATTTCCATCCTAATTCATCTGCACTGCGTTTCAGCGCCGGATTATGTTTAAATTTCGAACGACAGGGAAATTTCCCTCCACAAGGGAAATCGCTGCGAAATAGGGAAATATTCTCTAAAGACATGCACCAAAACTTTTGTCTATAGCTGTACTTTTGCACTATATACAGTCAGAATAACACATATTACCACCTAAACGAAAGCAGATAGGGAGAAACTGATTTCAAATTTGGACCTCATAAGGAGAAACATTTATTTATGAGGCCGTCTTTAATTTGGTAGGGCTATAAACTTCTTTTACGGTACTTTTGCACTATATGGGCTCAATCTGTATAGCATGCTAGCACCTAAACAAAAGCAAATAAAGAGAAACTGGAATTAGATTTGAGTTAAGGTTTCTTAAGTTACGTTGTCGCTTTCAATCTGGTGAGACTCCAGAAAGGCGATTACTTCACCTTTAGTAAAATTGAAGCATCCTCCTAGCTTTCAAATTCGCCTCAACTCCATTCCTAGGGAACAAAGTTACGGAGCTGTTCTTATATTTCCTCCCCTTGAAAATGGGTTCGAATCGAATTCGAAAGCTAGAAGGATTTTTTTTTTAAAATTTCACCAAACTTAGGCAATTGATAATTACAAGGTAGGCGCTATGATTTTCATGCATCTTATAATTAGTTATTACTGATATTGAGTGAATTTAATTTTAGTTTTAATTAAGTTAATGAGATTTTTAATAAAAAATATAGAGATATTCTACGCGTCACATACTGACATTCAGAATATACTTTTCGAGCATAATTAATGTATAATATCTGTATAAAATTTTTAAAATGCAAAAAAGATATGTTGGGATCAGATTCTCGGTTAGAGAGCTGGGATATAAATAGAAATACTATTTCTTGCTTAAAATCAAAAGTTTTGACAAATATAAATATTAGCAATGTAAGGGGAAAAAATACAGCGTTGCATATTAAGATCACTTCGTCACATACTGACATCTTTAAACTTTTTGACGATATACCTTATAGTTATTGATTTTTTTTTTTTAGATTCTGAAAGAAATATAATAGTGGAATTAATTATAGAACCTAGACAATATATTACTATGAAATATAGTACCGTACTTCACAAACTTATTGAGTTCTAAACGCATAAAATTTGAATGTCATATTCACAATAATCATTGTTTATGGAACTGCAGCGTCTCTTGATAAAGCAGGATAATTTATTATTCCAATAAAAGATAACAGCTATTCCTTCTGCTAAATTTGAATTTCATTTAGATTTAAAGTGAATGGATTATGATGATGGGATGAATTAGTGGAATGAAGAAAGTAGGAGGAAAGGAGAGATACCCGAGAAAACCCATGCACACGGTGTTTGCCCACCACAAAGCTCAAATAACATGAGCAGGGATCGAACCAACAACCCCAAGCACCAGAGGTAAGCGCTCTACCAATTGAACCACCGCGTCTTCTGCTAAAAAAATACACAAAGAAAAAAGATGTTAATCTTGCTGATGTGATCTATTTCGTAATATGTAATAATGTTTTCAAAAGAGTAAAGTTATGATTAATATTTATTAATTGGATAATCAAAGCTTAACTAAGAGACTAATGCCCGGTTTCACCAACCTTCCTTAAATGTTAAAGAATACTTAAATCAATTTAACGCCTCCTTAGCATGCTACAGTGTTTCACCATCTTCCCTAAAAGTTAACAGTTCCTCAAAATCTTTTTTAATTTAAGGATGCGATTTACCTCTCTTAAGTGTTTAACGCGGCCTTAAAGTGAGAAAGAATATGGCTGACTACTATGAATATTTTGACACAGAGCTCTTGTATATTGAGTATTTAGAAAAGATGAGACTGGAAAGAATAATTCTGAACAGACCAAACTCTTTTCAAATGTTTGATGAATTTGAATTCCAACAGCGATACGGACTCTGGAAAATTGTTGTGTTCAAAGTGTTAGAAGAAATTTCGAATTATTTGAATTGGAATTTTATATATTTCCTTCTGTCATCTAGGATTCAGGCTGGATAGGGGAGGGGAAAGGACCCGGGAAGGTGTCAGCCAGGACCTAAGTTGACGGTACCATCCCGGAAATTTCCTGGTGTGACTGCAGATGTAGTTACCTGAAAAACCCTCAGTCATGATCGGAACCATCTACTGACACAAATTGCACAGCTTTTAATTACTCTGCGCTTTAATGTCGCTAGTACAGTCATAGAAAAATGTACTGTGGGTAAGTAGCATTTTTTATGGGCCAAACGGTCAGCTTTGCCTAAGCCGTAAGATATCTTAGGGACTGCAAGTGATAGGCTCAGAAAATCTGGACCTATTTAGTTCATAAATATAGGTTAAGTAAAAATTAAATGCTATGTTCCCGGAATACATTTTTAGTGACTGTACATTTTGGAATTCAGATGGGTGATATCAATAGCGCACCCAAGGCTGCAATGTTCATGTACACTGCAAGGTGTTATTTGTCACTAAAAGAAGTAGGGGAAATTTATGGAATAATATTTATTGGATCTGTTATTTTATGCATATTTCAGTATCTCTTAACCAAGGGAGCTACATGCGGGGTAGGGGAGCTGAACCCCCAAAAATCTACCTTAGCCTCCCAGTTTTATCAGTAATCTTTAATTTATTTATCATGAGCTCCTGACTTTTTCAAATGAAATATTGTAGCCTTTCCCCTTATGCATATACTATACTGGGGCCGTGGTTGCTCATAGCTCAATGATTAATACATAAATAAAAGTGGGTTACTCACTCAGTGATGACAAGCCGGAAAAACTGAAGATTGAATATTTTGTGCATATTGGATTAGACTGGAGTGGACGATCGAGTTTGCTCTGGTGCCTAACTTCAGAATTAGATTGAGCACTCTAGTATCATTAGACTAAGTATGAACGCTCTGGACAGCACTGCTATGCAGTTATACAGTCTTGAATAAAGTTTCCGTAAAACTAAACTTCTTAGTCGAGCCTTGTTGCATGCAATATGCGCCTATAAAAGATTTGTTTTGTAAATGGTCTGTGATAAATGTTTTTCCATCTCTGAAAGAAAGCAAGTAAGTCAGGTACCAGAGAAAAACAAACACAAAGGTGCCAGGGAATTTCCCTGTCCCCCTATAAATAACGCTCTGTGCACGTGTGTATTGTCAAAAGCCAAATGATATGTAATATTCGCTCCTAATTGCTCTATTCCCTGCTGTTCTTGGTACTATTAATTTCTCATACAAACCGATGCAGTCATCTGGAATCATCTGCATGAAATGGTTAGAAACAGAAACAGAAAGAAATATCACAGATAATATGCGACTCACAGCTTTTAATTCGTGATACTGTTGTGCGCTGGCCTGGTCGGGCAAACTTAAATTGCTATTGAATTCACTATTTTGGGTTGCCAATTTTTATGTTTGGGAAGGAGCTCCAGAAACGCAGATCTTTCTTCAATTAAACAATCAGCAGATCTTTTCTGCTGGAGTTCTTGCATTTCTATAAAATAAGCGTAACGTAGATAACTCAACAGAAAAACGTCTTAGGACAGACAAATAAAAAACAATACGAAAGCGAATTAACATCTCGTGAAGTTTATAGAAAAATCATTGGTAATTATTAAACTGCATAATTTCAATCTGCTTGGAAGAATAATGAGAAAATGGTTTTGATTTCTTTGATATTAGATTTATTGATTCTCTTCATTCCTCATACCTAAAAGGGAAAATCGCCAATACCAAGAGATACACTAGTAGACAACGAAATGCCAGTCGCGAATGTAACGTATCCAAAATAAGCTGGTTTTATTGATACCTTGCAACGATTAAATTCAAGCAAAGTGTTAATTAATCCTTAGGTGCTTTCTTTTCCCCGCTTTCCATATTCTCAGAAGCTTACATCAATAACTTTTATTTCTATTTTGCTGTAAATGCAACGGCTGACAACTCATTAGCTTAAGAAAGCTATTCCACTTTGTTGTTTTGCATGAGCTTGTTATTTAGCTTACAAGTTGAAAACATTTGTGTAATATATACAGCTGTACAGTCATTTTGAACAAGACGTTTTAATTTTTATCGCAAATTATCTTACTTTGAAATCAAACACTTGCAGGTTGTGAATTTTGCACTGAATTTAAGTTTTAAACTGCACTGTCATCTAGCGAAGCTGGTAGTAATAAACAGAATCTGACATGCTGTAAAAGTTTCAATTTTGAGGTAATTTATACAAATGGGCTATTTTTAGACATAACATTCTGTAAATTGGTCCTACACTCATTCTTCTTTACTGTTAAATCAACATTCATAAGCAAGGTAAAGCATATTTTGATAAAAAAAATAACTTATGCCACGATGTGAATGAGAGTACAAACGTGCTAACAACTCGTTTGTTAAGGGACCCTTAAATGATTGCTTTAACTGTTGGTACAATGACTTAAGGGATACTTAAATTCTTATGTGCTTTACTAACGCTCCCTTATCCCGAATTTAAGGAAGATTGATGAAACCGTGCATAAGAGTTTGAATGTCATTTAGAGTAGACAAACCAGCGTTATCAATATAAGTATGCATGGGTGTTTAATTTGAGTCACATGAGACATAATTCAAGGAAGAACTCGACTTCGTATCCCACTTTCACTAAAAAAAAAAAAAAAAAAAAAAACTGTCTTGGAAAATTTAAATGGCTTAATTCTCTTTTATCATTTATATATTTTCGTACGTTGTGTGCACAATACGTCCTAGTAAAGTCCAACACACTCGTTTATCATGATTTTTTTTTAGCCCTTTCCTAAACTCTCGAAACAGCTTATTGGAAAACTCTTATTGTATGAAGATATGTAAACAGCAGGTGCGGCTTGTGGTTGTCTCCACTGGGTATTGCACTCAGGCCCGCCGCCAGCCACAAAGAGTGGGGGTCAAGAAAAATTAGGGAAGGTCTTGGGCTTACGAAACATACAAAAAATTAAGTATATGTATTGGGGCAAGGAAAATTTACAGAGGCTCAGTCCACCACCTGGCTGCGGGCCTGGACTTTCACTATGTGAGAGAGAATTGGGTAGCTAATCAGTCACAATCAATCAACGTAGAGTGTAATTATGTAACATAGACACAAAAGAAAAAGTGACCAGATTTTCAAATAAAGGGACGTTAAATTAATTAGTTACGATTTTGAGAAATTTTAGAAACATGTCGTAGCTATAATATTGAGAATAGAATTTGATAGTTTGTCACAATTTTTCGTGACTAGAAATTTGTGTCACTGTTATTGGTATTGTTGATATCAGTTTTAGAAACTTTGAAGATTCACTAAACGTTTGCTCCAAGCTATTTTGAACGATAAAGTC
>JAGDQP010073609.1:0-10367 GCA_022664845.1 Lepisma saccharinum | reverse complement strand
TAAATATCAGGACATTATTTTCCACGAAGGTACATATCTCTGCAAGTCAACAAATATATACAATATTTCAATATATTTGCTTTTGTAATAAGAAAAAAAATTGACACATGCGTCAAAACTTACGTCCATAACATACTGTACTACTACTAGTTGACTTTTTTCTATTACGCATTACCCCTGTGTGTAACGGATTGAAAGCTGTCATCAAAAGAATGCTACATTTTATGTATTGTTTACTTCTGTTCAGTGATGATAATGCACATAATTTCGAAATCTGGAAACTGATTGTAGACTTGATGAATATGAGAGAAGTCGTGAGTATATTCTACATGAGAAATTGATTTAAGTTTGCTCCAAACCGTCATTTTCGACGCCTTAGAAGTAGATTGGTCAAAATTGATGCAATGATCTATAAAATGAGAAATTATTTTTATTCGTGTTAAGAACTTCTAAAGTATAAGATTTCTTCAGTAATTATTGCGACAGTAATAGAGAATATTTCAGTTCCAAACGTTAAAATGTGTGAATCTAAACCAAAGTGCACATACATTATACAGGTTTTAGGATCCTTGCCCAATAGCAAATGGACGCAGCCGGATCAGTTGAGTTCTGGAAGAGGAGTCTTGCCCGTTGGGCGGTAGTGTAGTTGTTGGAACACTGGGACAGGTTGGATGGATTTATTCCTGCTTGGCTGATTTGAATTTAATTTGAAGGTCTTTAGGCAATTTTGGCTCAAGCTGGATGGACGATGATGGGAGAATTGGAATGAAGAAAGTGGGAGGGAACGGGACAACCCCGAGAAAACCCACGCACACGGTGTTTGTACACCACAAAGCTCACATGGAAGGAGCAGGGATCGAACAAACTGTCCCAAACAATAGAGGTGAGCGTTCTATCATTGAGCCACCGCGACCCCCTCCTGGTTCGCTGAGGACAGGTTATAGAGGCCAGAGGGATGACTTTTCCCATATTCAGGATAGCACTTAGGTATTTATAGTGACTCTTTGAAGTTTGATTTATTGTATAGTATTTCAAGAGTCCTTATTCTTAAAATTAATTTGTAGTGTACAAAAATGTTTTCTGGCACACACTGGGAGATCTCCCCTAGAGAAAAGTGACAGTATTGCCATATTGCAATTCCTTTCCCATTAATCACGTCGCACACTGTTCATCAGCAGAGTAAATAATACTCTTATGGCTTTAGAATTGTAACCTGATGTCAGCACACATTTTGCTTGCCAAAGTTCCAACCAAAAACTAAATTGGTATCTACTTTGATATATCTTGTGTAGTTCCATCCACAACAATTCTTTGTGAACCCACCTCGCGATGATATAATGCTCTGTGAGGTAAACTTTCCACGTGGCAAAGAACTGTAGTTGAAATTTCTACCGCAACACATCAGCGAGTTGTCACATATTTTGGGTGCCTGTGCCAAATTTGTTCAAAATTTTCTAAAATGGGGTTTTCCTTTTTCCCAACGGAAAAAAAAAAAAAAAAAAAAAATAGATTTTTGTATAATCGGTTAAGTTTTAACACACATTTTTTGATAGATTTTAGCGCGTCCATTTCCAGAAAGGGAATTAATGTGCATTTTCAAATTTCAAACCAAATTCTCTCAAAAAATAAAGTTTTGTGACTTGACAGCTTTTTCACAAGCGCCTGAGATATATTGGATACCTCGGCCTGGAATTAACCCTTCCAGTTCTAAGACCAAACAGTTGATGGTACTTTGAAGCTGTTGCCTAGTGGATACATTACTTCAATTGACATCCAAAACTTTTCGAATTCCGTGAATTTCAACGCTAATTGCATCTGTTCGTGCCCTGTAACAGTTGCCAGGGAACATGCCAATTCAATAAATGGACGACAGACATGGGCAGTATATTGCGATACAAAAATTGGTATATTGGCAAATACTCGGTACTTTGTGAAAAAAGTACCTGTATCGAAGTACTCTATACTTCCATGCGGTATCGGGATAAACTATACTTTGTACGACACTAGCAAGTCAGTCTGCGTTCAGTGAAAGATCCCAAGAAAAAGAACACGTCCAAATCTAGTCGTGAATGTTGTGTCCCTAATAGTATTGCAAACTTACAAGAAGTTCGTTCGATACGTCAAGTATGGTAGTTTGTCAGAGCAAGTCTGCAGCTTGAAAAAAAAAAAAAACGAAAGTGTTATAGTGTCACTTTTGCAGCAAGTTTGTCTTGTCCCACTTGTTGCAAGGATACAAGCTGTTAGGTGATAGGCACCAATGATAAATATGACAGGTATTCGACCCACAGTGGTGCTGCTTCGCATGGAGCTGTAGAAATAATAGTATTATCTTTAAGCGAAAGAGGGTTAAGATGCCCCTATATGATCAAGAACTTGGCCAGTCCTGACAAAGTGATACTTTACTATAAATGTGCTTTTCCACGAGTATTACACTTTTAAGATGACGTCAAAGCGTTATAATAAAAAGATGAACACGCCTTCGGCGAAACGTCACCCCATTTTTATTGTGTTTGTGAACTTCATGTGCGCCAGTCTTGGTGTTCTGATATATAAGTCGGTTTAAGTACCTGTGATTCTCTCCCAACTTTGATTTTTAGTTTCCACAAATGGGGAGAATACATTTTTGAGGGCGAGGTCATTTTTATCAGTGTTGGTAACTTAGAACATTATTTCTTCTTAAAATTACTTTTGCCACGCAGTTTGGCACAGGATTCTAAAATTACTCCAGAATATACGTGTGGATATATATATATAGTGTACAATTCTACCACTGCTGTCCCCTTGCATTTTTCGTCCATAACATGCAATAGTTGTGATTAAATTAAACTTATAGGATTCACGTTACGGTATACCGATATTATGGTAACTAAGACATCAGAAAGTCAAATCTACTTGGCTGAAAAGCAGAAATGTTTTTTCAACAATTTTTGTGTAGTTTTATTATTTTTGTGATAGCAAATTATCAATTAGCTTACTTTGATAGCGTGAAGTTGACTTTAGATATTGGCGTTGTTTCACATCAGTGTCACTGTTGAAACTTAAAATAGGAGGAAAAGTAATCTGGGAACGAAGATGACTAGTCCAAGACAGCTGTGGCACGATAAGGGACAGCAGCGACAAGAAAACATTGTAAAGTTGTAGCAATAAGAAGCACATTTTATCTGTTATAGGTGCGGGGGAACACAAGTGGTTCGGAGCCCACGTTAAACTACAGGTCCCGTCCTTAGAAACTTACCAGCTCGTTTAGGATGTAAATAACAATTCAATCAATCAATCTGTTATAGGTTTCAAAATCTGACGAAAAGAACTATACCCTTAGTCTTACACTATAGTAATAAAAGAAACTTACGCTATAATTCGAAATCATGAAAGAAAAAGTGTGATTTCATTTAAAATAAATTTCTAATCACATTCGTGTACTTTGATCTTATAATTAACATCAACAACCAGTCCAAAATGCTGACATGGGAAATAAGAAGTTCGAATGCTCACTTACATTTTGCTAGAGAACTGCCATTTCTTTATTGGCCAAAAAATTAAAGGGATTTGAAAATTATCGTTTTTTTTCTTACAAACAGGTATTCTCCATTCTAATAAAGCAAAGACAAACTGGCATTGTAATACATGAGTACCTCAAGGTCCGTGCATCGACACTTTAAATGAGATCTTGTATTCGGGGAAGGGACAGCAATGACCTAGGAACCATTTTCAACTACAAAAAAAAAGGGGGGGGGGCCCAATTTAAAATTCAATTAGCCAATTAATAAAAATAATAAAAATGACTAAACGTACTTTGACTTAGGTAGCACCTTGGATTTACATGACATCTAGTAGATTTACATAGCTGAAATCCAAGGGACAGCAATGACACGTAATCAACATACAGAAGGAAAAACATTGTTTTTAATATCTTTAATCTTTTTCATTTTAGAAAACGACCTTGGAAATATTAAAGCTTAAGATTCACCATACAAACATAAATTTGGTTCTGATAAATACTAAAGGAAAACGATATAAAAAATTATTGAAAACGTGAAATTGTTACGTGAATCAAGAACATCCGTGACATTTCATACACATTTTGTACTTTCTCTAAATTGTAAAACTGATTTACAGAACTCCAGTTTGAAACAGTCACCTGAGTAATGATTCTTTAAACCATAAAATTGTGTCGAAGTCACTTCAAAACCTTTAAAAGGTATTAATGAGAGAACTCAGACTTATTTACAGTTTGATTTCAATTATAAGGTACATTAAATATCTATGAAAACCTGAAAAGGCAGAGAATATACCATACGGAGGCAACAGTGGAAGTAAGAACTTAAAAAAAATCACGTTGACAGAAAAATCCCATGCTGGGTGGGCACCGTTCCAGACCCACACGCCTTGGGAAAAGAATCCTTGGCAGCGCCGGGAATCGAAGCGGAGACCCCTCAATCTGTAGTCAGATACGATAGCGACTAGGCCAACGGGGCTGGTTATATATATGATGGTAAAACAAGGTAGAAACAACTGTACTTACATGTCAGAGTACTAAGGTTGGCGCACTTGAAGTTCCCAAACACAATCAAATTGCGGCACCGTTTCACCGAAGGCGTGTTCGTATAATGGGAGAGGAGACCGACAGAGAGCTGCTGATCTATATTCCTGGAGTGATTTTACGGTTAATTCTGACGCATTTATTGCAAAGTGACCATCTTTTCCATGCTCTCTTCGGGGACACGTATATATAATAATAATAAATCACAGCCATATTCACTCCACTACTGAATGAGGCTTCTTCCCGGAGGGAGGAGATTGGTCTACTGCTCCCACGCTGATCAGACGGGTTGGGAGAGGAGAGCCTAAGCTCTCACTGGATCGCCACTATCTTCTATTCATAGCAGCTCCCCAATTGCATCACGATGCTGGGTGGGCATCGTTCCAGACCCACACGCCTTCGAAAAATCCTTGGCAGCACCGGGAATCGAACCTGAGGACCTCTCAATCTGTAGTCAGACAAGCTAACGACTAGGTTAATGGGGGTGGTCACAGTATATATATATATACACGTGTCCACGAAAAGAGCATGAAAAAGATGGTCACTTTACAATTAACATGTCTTCAGAATTAACCGTAAAATAACTCAAGGAATGCTCCTACTTGTGTTTAAACTATGAAATGAGAATGGATGTGAAACTGTTAACTATCATCCCGAAATAAAGTTACAAATCACTGGAGTTTTGATGAGATGATGTGATACGATGAGAAATTACATGACAAAGCAAATATTTATCATCATAAAGTCTACAGTTGGGGACACGGTGGCTCAGTTGGTAGAGCGCTCACCTCTGGTGCTAGGAGTCGTCGCCTAAAGGCTTTAAAATAAATAAAGTCTAGAGTTGTAATACGTTTGTTTATTACAGCGAAGCTGGAAGACAGAGAACTATTGTGTCATTTACTACTACTGCCATTATTAATGATGTATTTTATTGTTAACAATAATAATAGTGTAAGCAGTATAATGTACTCATCTTTTGATAATCTTCCATTGAAAAATTAGTGTTCATGGTCCAGGATAGCACTGTACAACTTATCCTACAGGTTGATGTTTAAACCATACCTGGAATCATACCCTAACATTTCTCCCAGCTTATCAAACTACCAACCATTCTATCTACAATTATTCTAAATTTTTCTAAGGAAAAGTTGTCATTGCACCAACCTTCGTCATCCATTATATCTTATTAGCTTCTGTAACTTAAGGTTTTCCCTTCAATTCTCACTACCAAATCACCCCCCCCCCCCCTCTCTTTACAACAATTATTCATTGAAGCTCTCCTTGTATAACAGCGTGTACTCCAACCGATCTTTACTTACTGCAATTTTTATCATTTTCAGTTTATATCGTTTCCGCCAGTCGATTACTGGAATTACATCTATTCTGACATCCTGACAAATAAATGTTATAGTCATAAGTGTATCAAGTCCTCTCTCTGAGTTGCTTTTTTGTTGTTGCTACTTCAAGGCATTGTTCTTCGTTCAAACTCAGATATGAAATTGAATTGTTCAGTCCGAGAATGGGATAAGACACAGAGGGTCAGTTCTACAATCGACCGCTAAACTTGTAGTCAGCTAAGTTGAGGCCAACTCTTATTTGCCAAAATCAGACTTGGCTTCAACTTAGCGCTGACTAGAAGCTTAACGGTCGGTTGTAGAAAAGACCCAGAGTCAATAAAGCATGATTACTGTTTAGCCGCATTCATCTGACATCTGTTTGCAATATGATAATCACTGTTTGATGTTGGATGGACACTTGGACAGTCAAGAGGGCAACCGAGAACAAACAGTGATAACATCAGATTGCCGATGATTGTACGTATTTGCCAATGTATTGCAAGAATTCCATAGCAATGTACAACCCACCAAGTCTGACAATGAGGAAGACCTGGCAATCATTTTTTGCTCATTTCAGTTCCATCACCTTGCAGAAGAACGCTTCATCCACTGTAATAACAACATAAACTGTCCAAGTTTACTGGCCACGTGCTTGCATCTCAATACGACAGTATTTAACGTACATATATTATGTGCAGGTGCCTCGACGATAGGCATGTAACCGATACTTGTCATGCTAAGTAAGGTTTCGCTATGTCTTTGATTAAAGCTAGTCCAGTCTTACTTGATGTCTTCATATTGACGCAATAGATAGAATACCATTAGGCAGTAGCTTTTCCAATTGAACTGTCCTCATCTGATTTCTGGAACCACTCATTTCCTTGTGTTTTCTGTTGACTTTGGACAAGCTGTTTCTTCTATCACTCCAGGGGGAAAGAGCGCTTCCAGAACTTTTGGTACTTGAAGGCTTTTCCTTCTTGGTGGTTTCAGTTCTTTCATCATGTCATTTTCGGGGCCACGTTGCCTCCCTACCATCTATCTAGCATGGAAAGTGCTTTTGCCATTCATCTTGGAGTCATTTATGTCGATGTTGTCACATGTGAAATGGCTAAATCTACCACTTACGAAGTTAGGAGGAATCACAGCTTCCGTTTCAGCATCCGTGGTTTGCAGTGTTTTCTGTCATAGCTGATTATGTGTCCTGCATTGTGAAACAAAGTAACAAGTTTCTGTGATCGTGTTGCTTCGTGCAAGATGGTGTCCAGTGTTTTCCGTCAGTTATGTTGTATATAAGATCTTGGGCAGATCTTAGAACTCTTCTGTGAGTATCAGCTTCCTTTCTCTCCAAATTAATTTCATCACCATCCTCTGGGCCTTCTCCCAGCAGGTTAAGCCCACCGACCATTAAGGAAATGAACATGAACGGACTCTCTGGAACACAATCTATCATTTCGGAGCCAGTGATAAGAAATCCAGTGTACTTCGGGTTTATCCAGAATATCACTTCTTAGTTTTAACGCAACGTGGATTAATTCTAAGAATCCGTCATCAAAAGACTAGTATGTAAGAATTGTACTTACATCGTCTTCTTCCTTTGAAATTGCATCTGAAATGAGCCCATGTCGAAATTTCCTGGGAACAAGCAAGACATCTTACTTTCGCATTGTAACAAAATCATAACAGTCCTGTCCATAGTTTTGAAGCCTTTTCTATAATGTGGCTCCTCTGCTCTTAAATCATGCTGATACCTCAACATCTGATTTCACTGCTAATTCACTGTATCTGTTCCACATTTCATTCAGTTTAATAACATGTCCCTTCCTTGCTAATTGTGTGATCTCATTGATTAACCATTCCATAGCATTAACCTGCTTTAGCTAAATTTTGTTTACTTCTTGATGCATTTCGCTGAAACTTCTTAAAGCAGTTTAGATGCTATTTCCCTTCCACTGTGATAAGATCAGTAACTCGGGCTAGTCGTGTACAGGTCTGTTGGTCATATTGAGACAAATCCAGTATCTGGTCACTCATGGTCACAGATCATAATGCCCCTTTAATATTAGAGCTCTGAAAGAAGACACAAAGATCCCAATTGTCAGGTGATGTTGAGTTTCTCAGCCTTTTGGGTGATACGCCACTTTCGGATCTTGAGCTCTCTTTGTAATCGTTGAATCTTAGTCTTGCTTGTTAATGATGTAAAACATGGCATATGCCACCACTGTACCTTGACTCCTGATGATACCTTCTTGTTATCTATCGATTGCATATCTGTTATCCGTGTCAAGTAGTTAATTGCTTGCCTCGGATGTCAGATTAAGCGTCTCTAGACCTCGTTTCTTCTTTCGCTTTTCTTTCATGATAGACAAAGCAATCTTCAACATCGGACTTGTCATTCCTTCTCAGACTGAAGACAACTTAAGTGTTGGAATAATAATCACAGCATAATCCCAAAGTGATACATTGACACCAACACTTAGGCTAGTGAATAAACTAACTTTAGCCTCAAGTAGCGTTTACTTAAACAAAATCACTTCAAAAAATAGTATACGGCATACCAAGATTGTAAGTATAAAAGATCCAATATGTCACTATGTAAGGCTTCTATTTACTTTAACTGGGTATGAATAACTTTTACAATATACTTTAGCTACAAAGCCAATTTTAATAAAATTCATTATTATGTATAACATTGTGTTCTTATTTTTAAGAAAAAGTCTTTCAAGTAATGACTCGTGCAGTGAAATTAAGTTTTAAGCTGGCTGCCATCTAGTAACGATTATGTCATTGACAGTGTACCTGTCAACCAACATACACTCAACATTTCATTCATCGTGATTCTACTTTTACTAGTGAATTTTACAAAACAATGGAGACATACATTCGGTGGCATACTATGGATCCATATTACGAAGACTTTGAACTTTACAAAAATGCTGTATGCCAACGTTCCCTCGAAAATGCCTACGACGTGTTGGACTTTTGAATTTGATGCCCTGACCGCAACCATTAATGTATTTAAAACATTTAATCAAATTAGTATATGCAACCCAAATAACACGAGCGTAGTGTGGGTTGCATACAAAGACTAGGGGATCATAAATGAAATTGGTTTGTTGCATTTAAATGCTCACATAACTATGGTAACCCGAAATTCTATAACCACACAATACAGGACTTGTCCACGTAGTGAACGTGACATGTTTCCTGTCAACTGTTACAGGACACCAACAGAAGCAATTATGGTTGAAATGGAACTCAGGACTTCGAAAAGATTGTAAGTTTTGGATGTCAACTGAAGCAGTGTATTTACCAGGCAACAGCTGCAAAGTACAATCAAATGTTATATTTTCTCTTAGCACTGGAAGGGGCAATTACAGGCCGATGTATCCAATACCTGTAGCTCAACTGGCTGAAGTGTTGAGGTACGAATGCTAATTACAGTTCTTCGTCAACATGTGGAAAGTTTCCTTCACAGAGAGTCTTGTCGTGAAAGAGACTACTGAAGAAGATATATAAAATTAGATACCAATTTTGGTTTTGGTTGAAACTTGAATATGCAAAATTAGTGCTAACAGACATCATATTAAAATTCTAAGGCCACAAGGGTTTATTAGTTACTCTGATGATGAATAGTTTTCAGAGTAATTAAAGGAGAAAGAATTGCGATATTGTAATGCAGTCACTAATGTTCTCTGGGGCATAATGTTTTCCACTGTGTGCCAGAAGACATTTCTGTACACTACAGATATATATATATATATATATTAAGAATAATAACTCTAAACTACTGTACAATAAGTCAAACGTCCAGTAATTATAAACCCCTAAGTGATATCCAGATATGGAGGTGTAACGGGAGTTCAAGAGTGAGGTAGATCTATCACTCTAATGTTCATAAGAGATTTCCGTTTTGCATATAAAAATGCCTAGTTCTCATCCCCAATAACCAAAACTGGTTGGGCCAACGGTGGCAAACGGTTTTCGTCCACGGTTGGCCAACGGTGGAAAATGTCCGCCCTATCCAACCTTAAGCCAACCACAGTTTACCAGCGTTGGGCCAACGAAGTATATAACTTTAGGCCAACCGTTCGAATTTCCAACCTTAGGCCAACATTGTGCCGTTGTTGGGTAACGGTTTACCACCATTTTTCCAACGCTGAGCCAATACATCTAAGGCTAACCATTTGCCAGCATTTTACCAACGATCAACCGACACTTTGCCAACATCCTTTGTCCCATAGCTAACCATATGCCAACGTTTTAAAATAGTATCCCAATGTACATTGGTTTGCAGTCCTACGAATTGATTGCTCCAGCCCTCGTGGTCTAATCGGTAACGTCGTTGACTGCTGAGTGGTTGTGTGGAGGTGCGCAGGTTCGAATTCCACGGTCGACCATCCTGATAGAGGTTTTCCATGGTTTCCCCTGTTTCACCACGCAAAGGCCGGGATGGCACCTTACGAAAGGCTCTGGCCGATACCTTCCCAATA
>JAGDQP010073608.1:0-10367 GCA_022664845.1 Lepisma saccharinum | reverse complement strand
GTTCTGTGTGCCACAAGGAGGGGCATTTGGGTCCCTTATAAGTTTTGATTCACGATATAGAAGTTCAGAAATAAAATTTAAAATATTTAATTAATGTGCTATAATGTAAAGAAAAACTTGAGTACTAATTCTATTGCAGAGCCCTAACAACAAATTCACCCTAAAAATAAATTCGATACAATATATACAGAAATAAATTATGTAAAACGAAGTGTTAAATGAAGCAAGGCAATATGTTAGGTAACCCGGAACCTAAATCTTATAATCCACGTTTGCTCTTGAATATTGCACCATTTGACGTCACGCAAAATTCATTGTGATCTGGCCTTACACAGTCGTGACTTTTACCTAAGTATTTAACGTTTGCGTGACGTCAAATCTGATTCTATATGGTGTAATATTCAAGAGCAAACGTGGATTATAAGATTTAGCTTTCGAGTAACCAATGTCCCTAACGTGTTGGCTTATTTTATTTAACACTTCTCTTTTACACAATTTATTTTTGTATATATTGTTTTGGATTTAATTTTTGTTGTCGCTCTAGGCTATACTATTTATAGCAGACCTCTCATGGATACTATTTTTTATCACGTTGTTCTGTCTCTAATGAAAGCTAGCGCAGATTCGCGTTCAGCGATCTCGGCGTATCCGGCTGTTTTTAATCCGGTGCTTGTAAAGCTGCTAGAACTTTTTAATTTGCTTTTCTCTATTCTAAGAAGTCATATTTAAGCAGCAATGAAAACAGGTACAGAGGTGTGTAAATATGAAACCAGAATTTGTGCATACATGGCGTTAGCTGTCACTGTGGTTACCGTAAAGCTGCGTCCTTGGCGCCACTTGCTTGTTTTGACTGCTGCTAATGATTTGCAACTCACAACCAGACAAGTTTCATTTCATAGTGTAGTGCTTAATAGCGTTGAACATGGCACAATTTGTACCAACAATCTACGATGTGCGGACATCATTTATTTTTTGTTACCATTTGAAGAAAACTGCTGCAGAACCGCATCGCATGCTTGTCGAAGCTCACGGTGATCATGCTCTTGGTAAGTCACAGTGCTATGCGTGGTTTAAAAAATTTAAAAGTGGCGATTTTGACGCGAGGAACGAAGAACATGAAAGACTACCGAAAAAGTTTGGAGACAGCGAATTGCAATTGGATGAGAATTACTCTCAAACGCAACAACAACTCGCGGATCAATTAAATGTGACACGAGAAGCAGTTTCCATACGTTTAAAAGCCATGGGTAAGATTCAGAAGGTGGGAAAATGGGTTTCATATGCATTGACTGAACGACAGCTGGAAAACCGAAAAACCACTTGCGAAATTCTGCTACAAAAGGAAATCATTTCTCCATCGAATTGTGACTGGTAGCGAAAAGTGGATCTATTTCGAGAATCCCAAGCGTAAAAGATCATGGGTAACTCCAGCAGAACATCGACTGCAAGACCAAATCGCTATGGACGGAAGACAATGCTTTGTGTTTGGTGGGGTCAAAAGGGAGTGATCTATTATGAACTGCTGAAACCTGGCGAAAACGTTAATACCCAACGTTACCGACAACAAATGATCGATTTGCATCAAGCGTTGCGTGAAAAACGATCAAAATATGACCAAATAGAAAATAAAGTGATTCTGCTTCACAATAATGCACCCTTCCACACAGCAAAACCGGTCAAGGAAACGATTGCAACGTTTGGCTGGGAAATCCTTCCGCACGCTGCTTACTCACCAGACTTGGAGCCTTCAGATTTTCTCTTATTTGCACCCATGGGACACGCACTTGCTGACCAGCGCTTCACGAAAATGGCTTGATGACTGGTTTGCAGCACAAGAGGCACTGTTTTTATTTATTTATTTATTTATTTTTTTGGTCTGGCATCCACATATTGCCTGAACGATTTCAGAATTGTATCGCTAGCGATGGCCAAAACTTCGAATAAAATAGTCCTTAGCATTGTCATCCAATCACTGGGTCTTTTCTGTACATAAATTCCGGTTTCATATTTACGCACCTGGTATTTGGGTTCAACGACCTAGATTTATCCCGCCGTTTCCAACCTGGTGACCCTGGAACTCGTGGGTCCTTTCTATGTTTTTAGCTTCCTCCACTATAAGAACTCACCCTAGCGGCTCAACTAAACCAGGTAGGGAAAAACGGATTTCAGATTTGTGTTCAGTGAACACCGGTTTGTACTGCCGATTCTAATTTGGTAACTAAATCTAAAACACTCTTTCTCACTTGGTTCGCTTTCTCCATTTAAACAGTTGACGCTTGTTTTCACTTAACATATCAATATGTTTTCATGGGGTCTCTTCTAATTCATTCTATAACTTACTGTGCTTGTTTAAATAATATTTTTTTCAGCAAATTTGCAAATGGCTGACAAATATAGAAATAAACATATGATAAACACACACAAGCCTCTACTGAACTTCGTAAGATAGAATGTTTCAGACTCTTAGTTATTGCTCAAAAGAAAAAAAATAAAGTTGTATCCTAAAACAACAGAATAGAGTGCTCTACTACTCTACCACTGAGTCCTCGTCACTTTTCGGATATGAATGAGGAAAACCATGGGAAAATATCAGCAAAGATGACCGGCTGATGCTATCGAACCCAGGGTTTTGGTTAGGAAAACGACGCTCTGCCAACTGAGCTGCTGCAGCTCAATGGAACTCTTTTCCAAGTTTAAAGAGTTCAATAATTTGCTAACGCTCAAGCAAGCTACATATCAGTATGAACAGGCGAAATCAGGGGTCAGTCTGCCAAATCCCTCTCTTAGAGAGTTTCAGCCCCCCAACCTCTCATGCATACACCCCGAAATTTTTCCACACACCCTGGAAATTTTTACTTTAAAAACAGTAAAAACTACGCACAACTAGACTTACACCCGCCTCACAATTTTTACTTTACACTCCCACCCCGCAAAACTGAAAATACCGGTGGAGGCCGTGAGTGAAATGTTTTAACTTTGCATTGAACATTGATTGGGTATTGCTAGACTGTATATTATTTCGAGCTTTGAAACTATGATCACCGGCAATATTTTATGAACGTGAGAAAACTGGATTTCACAAATTTCTATAAACTAAGAAATAAAAAGAAATAATTCCTTGACTCGATATCTTATATAGAATATTAGCCTGGCAGCCAACGTTTGTTTAATGGACAATTCAGCAACTACTCATCGCCTCTTATATGACTCTCGGGAGCTCTTAAAGTTGCAAATAAACTTCGAAAGTTAGCAATATTACATATTACTAGTTAAACAGCATAGCTTATATATAGAGAGAAAAAGTTACAAAGAAAACTTGATATTATACAAAAAATAGATGTTGTATAACTTATGTATGACAATGGTATGCAACTCAACATATGTGATTTCCATTGTTATATGATAAATACAAACTTATCAGGATCAACGTTTCAACTCTTCCAAAGTTCTTCAGAAACTTCAAAGATAAGAAAAAGAAAAAAAAGAAGAAAGGAAAGACTATGTAAAGAAGAAAACAAGTATGAATTTGCGCTTGTAACTATTTAAGAACAGTGCAGCCCGTTACAGGAAACGGACAGACTACTAGTTTTCTTTGAAAAGTTACTGCTTGGTTGTATGCATTATGTATTAGCCCAAACCAGTAACGTAACTACAGTTTCGAGTCCCATCCCCCTGCAAGAAACATTTTAGGTCCTTGCCATATGAAAAACCCATATACCAACTGTGCAAATCAGTGTTGCCAGATCTCTAAAACGGAGATTCTCTCCATATTACTTGAAAACTACTTTCAAGTCATAAGAATTACGTAACTTTTACTAACTCTGAGAAAGTTTTAATTTCGAACTTTGAGGTGACTTCTCTTATAACGTTTGCCATTGACTCTTTTTCGCCTATTTATATATGAAGTTTGTTTTTGCGGGTTATACTGCTTGAGCTAGTAAACACTAATGTACACTTTTGCGTTCGAGTGGGTAGTACAACTTACACCTCAACCTTCTGGGAGACCGGCACAAGCATAAATAGTGCAAACACTTTGTACTCCTGCTCGGAAGCGAGTGTAGCTGAGTGCAGACAATGGACAGTCGCACTGCATTCTCAGTGCACGTTTCAAAGAAGGGAGTACAGATGACGTTACACGGCAGCAGAAGGAAATAAGCACCTGCTCATTCGGGCAAGAACTCTACGGGATTGCACGATTAGACACTGTGACATCACATTCATTAACCCAGTGCCGTTAGTGCAACACCGAGCAGACTACCTGAACAAACATATCGTCTCTAGAGCCCCTCACAACGCGGGGTCTCGCAGCATTGTAGTTACACCTCTGGCCCAAAAACTTACATGACGACAATCACAGTATAACCAATCTCATTGCGCATCATCCATAGGTCTGATTCACATAGTGACAGGACTCTTTAAGAGTCTTGCTTGATGATAATAATTCCTTCCTTAATATCTATAGGAGTAACATAAATTCACCGGGCTTTTCTTTTTAGATACTTTATAGAAATACAAAAAAAAAAGTTGAAACACAACGAAACAGTAACTTATCATAAAAAAATAGTCACCTTCCTGTTTTGTGTTAACTACACTGTTCTCAAGCAGTTACAGATGCACACTCATATTTGGCTTGGCTTGCACATATTCTATCTTCCTTTCTTTTATTTTTCCAACTTCCTCGCTTCTAGTTCCTGAAAGGTTTAAAATGTCCAACCTGATGTGATTGTTCTTATCACAAAAAATAATACAGAACAAGCATACGCAAGTAATCATTTAAATATCGTATTGTTTGTTGCGATTAACAGAAAACTAGTGATTTTTCAATCTTTTGAGGTTAGCATGTAAAATTGAAAAATAGGTATAGTAATACAAACTTGTTTTTCAGATTCTGAGTCATCATAGAATTGTGATACAGCATTACAGCAATAGACTTTTACTTCTGTTTAACATTTTGTCACAGATACACGTTTAAATTTGTCTGATAATTTGTTATGAATTTAAGTCCTGAAAAATGTAAGTTGCTTTATGTACTTTCGAGTCATACACTGCTCATTTCAAATTTATTTGCTTCCCTGATGTTAGTTGTAACTTATAAGTATGAATTTCAGAGTTTCTGGTTTAAGTATTTCTAATTTCATGAACGTTAATAACATATTGGAAAAATCTAAAAATATAGTAATAAAATTATGAAAAATATCAATGTTTTCAAATATTGGTTTTGATGACATTTAGATGTCGAAATTCTTGATACTATAGGGCACTGTTTCCGAACTTGGAATCCGCAGGCTCCCAGGGGGTCCCGACAAACATGTGAGGGGGCCGCAGTAGTTTGACCTGTAAGGAGAATTCACTTCCCGATACTTCATTTTGTTAAAAAAAAAAATTAAAAAAATGTTTACCAAGAAAACTTAGTTAAGATTTACCTCAATAATCCAAAACCAATGCAATAAACGAAGTGAATGAACTACAATATTTAATGTCTGATTTGATCATTTATCCTCAAGTTTGATCTTCACTATACACTTGAACTAAAAATATGGAAGAGCTAACTTCAGACTTCTGTGTCAGCCTGTACGAAAAAAAGGATCGCTGTTTTAAATAGGTCCCAGTGAAACATACGTTACCAACATGACATAAAGAGGCTATGTGTTCATGTAGCAAAAATAATAATGTAATGCCCAAGAAAGTGCGTAAGTATTTACCGAAATAGGTAAAACTGTGATTTTCAGTTAATAAAAGATCACAGTGCGTTATTTGCGATGTGGTGCTATCGAATGAGGTCATGAAATCTTCGAAATTACGAGGACATCTTGAAACAAAGCACAGTACTTCAGGAAACAAATCTATTGATTACTTAAAAAGTAAACTAGCAGAACCTAGTTACAAAAAGTAGTATTTTCGATGCACAAAAATGTGTTAAGCGACAGACGAAACAAATGCCAGATAATTTTGAAAAAACACATAGTTGTCTATTAGAACTCTAAAGATCTCCAACTTTATTTTGCAGTCCAAATGCTGTTTCATTGTAAATAGAGGTATCGGTTTATTAGTGATTTCAATGTATTAGTTTTCCGGTACTAAATACAAATGTCTTGTATTACATATCAAATTCAATCCAATTGTTGTTTTAGACGTAGAGGTCTACGTTAATGTTTTACATACATCAATATCTCATAACACTGTAACTGGTTCACATTTTACTTGCAATAAACTTGATCATTTATTGGCGGAATTTGTTATTGCATATTTACTTCTTCATTGCATATTTTAGAGCTTATTCTTGCGATTTTTAGTGCATAGATATGCATGCATATTTTAACGTCTTTTAGTGCATATTGATCCGAACTCTCCTGATAAGTTACTGTTACAAACTTTGCAATGTGTTCTGGGTTCAGATTCTATATAATTCATTTTAAAATTATGATTATTTCAATTTATTTTAGGTTTTAAATGATTTTGTTTATGAGCAAGCTATTACCAAGTTCTTCCCTAGAACGAAGGAAAAATAAGAGTTTCTGGAAGTATTTATAAATAGAGTATCTGGGAATTTCACGTTTCAATTTTTACTCTCCTATAAATTGCAAAATTGGTAATCTCTTGCTTTGCCAATACAAACGATAGCGCTATCAGAAGGAGAAAAGTCTAACTTTCCAAAAGATAACGTTTAAAAAATAGTAAGCTGTAGTCTACTAAACGTTCTAGCAAATAAATATAATATGCTCTTCCTCATGATTCATCTGTAAATTTTATCCCATATATGTGAGAGACAGACACTCGCACACACACACACACATACATATATATATATATATAAATCACAGCCATATTCAATCCATAGTGGATGAGGTCTCTCCCCGAAGGGAGGAGTTGGTCTACTGCTCCCACAATGACCAGACGGGTTGGGGAGGAGAGCCGAAGCTCTCACTGTGATCGCCACTGTCTTTTATTCACAGCAGCTCCTTAATCGTCCTCACGATGCTGGGTCAACACCAAAATTTTTGAGCTATATATATATAAAATTTGTGTGCTCTTGTCATTACTCCCTTGTGAAAATTCCTGGAAACGCAGAAGGAGTAAAAGGCAAAAAAGGTGGTCAGGGATAAATAGGTGGTCAGGAAAATTCAGCCACCATTGGAGAGAAAGAATCTAAAGCCCCTGTCACAGCATATATAGTAATTAAAGGAGTTAAATTAAAGCAGACAGCTTAAAACATATAGTTGAGTTTGAAAAAGTTAGCTTCTGGTATGTCTTGAAAAATGCTCGAAGAGAGGTGCTGCTTAAAGGTAACAGACCCTCAGGGAATTAAAATTTTAAGGTTGAAAGACAACTTTGTAAAACAGAGAAGAAAGGAAAGCAACGCAAGGAAATAAGAAGTTTTAATGTAGTGTTCAATTGAATTCTTCAATTTCATATAATTAAAATTAAATATGGTTTACTAGCTCTAGTTCGCAGAGTGAATTACTCTCATCCAGACGAAGTAAGTAAATGAGGATCGTTTTATTGAGGCCAGGTACGACCAGGACCTATAGGTAAAACTCGCTAACTGGACTAATAATTAGTCAGGACTACTCGGCCCTCGACGGAGTTTGTTTATATAGTAGAACAACTAAATATGACTAGAAAACTTGTATAACATTTTAAGGAAATATATTGATCTGAGCTTCGCGAATTGTTCGAAGCTTCCTGCTTCCCTGGAATTTGGGGCTTATATAAATGTCGAAATATCAGTACCAGTTCATCTCCCGAGTACCTAATTCCAGCCAACGAAGAGTTCATCGTTTCATTTGACACAGTTCTATAGAGATGACTTGACTGGTTTTACGATGAACTCTTCCTAGGAGAGTGGGTGTTATGGACACAAAAGTGGAAGTTTTTCCAAACAAACTACTAATAATGTATTTAAGGAACACAATAAGTGAAAATAGACTGAATGGACTTGATTTGCTATTTCTTCATAGACTCTTATCTATAGAAATCACCAACAATCAAGCCATAGACCATTTTGCTAGCAGCTTATCCCCTAAGTAATGTCGCCTTTTTCACCGTGAGAAAAAGAACGATAACTTACGGGAAACATTACCGTTAGTCATGAAAATGGTCACCATCGGACTCGATAACACTCTGCCATCTGTGAGCCAGTAGTTGAATCCCCTGCTGAAATCAGTCAATGGTTTTGAAGGTAAAGAAATGGGTCACTGTTCTTTGCACGTCATCCTCTTTTTGCAGTGTTTTACCTGAAAAATGGTTTTGCAAGCTTCGATAAAGACATTAATCTGTTGGTGCAAGATCTGTTGAAAACGCCGGGTAAGGGAGTTCGTCCCAGCCATAATCTTTGATCATAGCACAGGTTCTTCTTCGAGTGTGTAGGTGCGTGTTATCACCGAGAATGAGAATACCCTTACGATTGAGTGGAACATGATGTTTCTCCAATAATGTAGTCCGTAGGCGTTCAAGATGTCTACTGATGCTGGCAGTAGACATCTGCATTGATGATCTAGTTACATGGCAAGAGCTCAAAATGGATTATCCCACAGATATCTCACCAAACACTCAACATCACTTTCCAGGGGTAGAGATCATGTTTCGGCACAATTTCTGCGTAGTCCACTTTAGGTACTCACTGCCATTTGTATGTAATGTTATGGTAGAGGACCCACTTTTCGTCACTTCACCATTCTGTCCAGAAATATCTTATATCTGTTTCGAGTAAGCAGGGAACTGCAGACGTCAAGTCGCCTTTTTTTCTGTTGAGGCGTTAATGCATGGGTACCCATTTTTCGAGATTAGACACGTACCCAAGGTCCTGCAGATGACGATGAACGATCAAATGTATGACATGGATTTTTCTGGCAAATTCTTCAACTGTTCAAATTTGATTTGCGTCCACCGCTACTCGCAGGACAGCTCTCGATTCCCGTGGCTTATAGGTGAGGCTGGTGTCTCCAGACCGAAACCTCTTGAACCACCTCTGGTACTTTCGCATATCCACAGCACCCTAACCATGATACTTCATTGATATTTCGTACCACTGCGCTGGCTGGAAGCTCATGGCGAAATTCGTAAAGAATGACATTCCGTATGTGGTCCTCCGACACTGCCATGATTAAATACAAGCCACACTTGCAAAAGTGGAGTATACCGTTCTCCTTCTACACTCTGCTACACAATGACTCAGCTATGGCACGTGCCATCTACTTCCCTATTCGCTTGTCAGATGGCGTCATTGCAACGGTCATCGCACATAAGACATTTCTTCTTGGATAATTCGCTAGATCTTGGAATATACGAAGCTTGAAATTTGATGAGTAGAATATAGTTAAAAATTAAAATGGCTGCTTATAATTACTATTTTTCTATTATTCCATTCCAACGATTCGCAACGCTAATATAAAAACAAAACATATTACCCACAAGCTGAGTTCATGAACAACATCAATGTATTAAAATATTGTTAATATTTAATCCCACCACACAATATTCAGAAATTATGTTACTTTCAGTTTTGACTAGCTTTTAAGCACACGTATATGCTGTGAAAAAGAGGTTAACTTAAAGCAGAATTCAAAAATAATATTTTTGTAAGAAACATTGGTGTTTGCTTAAAAACTATGTTATTTCAGGACAGATATTACATTTTATTCATTCATGTACTGTAGCTCTTAGATACAATTTTAATATAGTGAAAAATTCGAAAAATGCGAAATATTTTACTGTGAACCCTATGCCACCTCTAAAATGCAGCCATTTACGATCCATCTGACAACCCCCTCCCAGAAAAAATCTACCGTAAGCCGCTGCACCTCAGTACAACGTAATAACAAAAATCTAAGCTAACATTTTCATAGGAGACAGTCCAAGTGATAATAGTTGTAAGTTACGTAATTTTAACTCATTGCAGGTCTACCAAAAAACACATTTCAATTGTAGATCTCCTTACAATCCACACAACATCCAGCATTAATTTCATTTTTAATCTTTCCATCTTGCCTATTACCTAGCTTCCAGTCATTCCTTCTGAATCCTCGAACCACCTCTGTATAAGTTATCTTGCTCCCCTTTCTCTCTTTCTTCCTAACATCAGGAATATTCTCTTTCCGAAACCTAAAGTCACTACTGTTTCTCAAAAATGGAAAACAGCAATCTCTATCCTGTTTTCTGACCACCACATTCATACTTCTATAATAATGCAATGGTTGATGAATCATTACTTGTTGTTGCCATTTTTCATTCCTAATGGTTGGAATCTCATTCAAAAATCTAACATATCCAACAACATTATAACAAGAATTCGAACTCACTCCAGGTTCCATTATTAATTTTATCCTATTCCCAGCTTGAAAATTACAAAATAAACAATCCTATCAATT
>JAGDQP010073605.1:0-10367 GCA_022664845.1 Lepisma saccharinum | reverse complement strand
GATCTACACCGTTAAACCTACCGCTTCACTTCCTAGTATAAAGGAAATAAAGTATAAAATTGAATACAGATAGATCCGGGACCTATTTGAAGCAAGAACTATGGCGACTGACCTACTGTTAGCTTTAAATCAACCTCAGGAAAGGGGGCGTACAGGAATTTCAGTTTAATGATGGTCTTTTAGCATATTCGAGTCAGGCCAGGATGTGGTACGTAGAGGATGAGGGAGGTATCGACTAGAGCCTTACTTAAAGTACCATTTTGAATTTGAATTTGCTTTTTAAGGCCTTTTGGCATCTTAGGCTCTAGCCGGGATTTATTAGGTAAAGGATCGGGAAGGTATCGGCCAAGGCCTTCCTTAAGGTACCATCCCGACATTCGCGTGGTAAAACTGAGGGGAAACCCTGGAAAACCTCAGTCAAAGTGCTCGGCCGTGGAATTCGAACTCACGTGCCTACCCATTACTGATCAAACACCATCCCGGCATTTATTTGGCTGTTGAAACAGGGGAAACCCAGGAAAACTTCCAGGATGGTTGGCCGCGGAGTGGGCCGTGTAGAAGTGTGTAAACTGTTGAAAAATGCCATCTTAAATTTGCTAATGTGGCTCCCTACATTGAGACCTATATGTCTACAATCCAGAGCTTTGAACGTGTGTCCTTTATGTCAAGTAGACTTTTCACACAACATCAATACTCTGCAATATTTTGTTTGTTTGCATGGTAAAATATTATGGTCAACAAAGTATTTGAAATTATGAAAAGGAGAATCGAGATAATTCGTTACAAGATTTCTCGAGCTTTTTTATTTGTACAACTTGATATGAATGGTAAAATAAAATATAATGTAATATTTTCTTTTGATTGAATTAATATAATCATGAAAATCTTTGTTCCAGGAGAGGTAAAGTGCCTGATGTTTTGTTTACCACTATCGAACCACCTGAAGGAATTCCAATTAGTGGGAAAGGATGTTTTCTTCAAGCGTACGTTTGTCGACCTAAAAAGGATTGCAAAGGAGAAATGAACGCAAAGGAAATTTCAGATGGATTGCCTTTCTTGGAGTACGAGTTGCATCGAGTACTTATTAACAAACTGAAAGTTAAAGGCATGAATACCATATTTGGCCTAAAGGTATGGTTCAGTTTTTGGATGCAATTTAATAAACTTGATTTTTTTTTTCTCAGAGCTGAATGGGCAGCTCTGGCCGAAGTTTGTCACGTGTATGTGGGATAACGTTCAGGACAAAGGTTGAGGAAGGTAGCGACCAGCGTCTTAGTTTAGATACCATCTCGATATTGGCTTGATGAATCTTAGGAGAACCCTGGTAAAACTCAGTCAGGATTACTGGCAACCGGGCTGGAACGTGCTGTTTCCCCTACTACTACCGTTTCGAAGTCCGCGATCGTAACCACTGACTAAATCTAACTCGACCGTAATCTGTTTTAGTTATATGGAAAGATTATATAAAATATAAAGAATTAATTTTACGTACGACACGCCAAAAACATCCAATCCTCTGAACTTTTTCGGGTAGCTAAAAGCCCAATTTCAGAAGATAGAAGTGAATAACTGAAGCTGTTAATCTGGCAATGCTTGCTCCTATTCTCTTACATACAAATGAACTGACCAGTTTCCGAGTGTCAGGATGAAACCTTCAACAAAGGTCCAGATTGCTTACATATTTCCTTCTTTCGTCAGATTGTGTTGTATAGAATGCAATCTTCCATTGTTAAAGATAGATATGGGCCTTAGATTCAGATAACCTAGAAATTCAAACCCTACTTAAAATAAAGGATCATTATTCGCGATTGGTGATCACCATGAACCCAAAGCGCATATTTGTTCAAATTTATCTTAAGTTTACTGAGTATTTGTGTTTTGGGAAAGAGAAAAACAGACGTAAAGTGCACTTATTAACGTTATAGTTTTTACTCTTACGTAATTGGATCTTAAATTTAGTGAATCTGTAAAAACTATTTAAAAAAAAAGTGAATTGCGTACAGAGTTTTCGAAACTGCACACTTTTAACTAAATGTACTTCATGTACACTCTTAAATCTTTGTTAGAATTTCAGCGTCTGAGTAGAGTGAGTGAAGATGTTGAGGAGAAGGAAAAAGAAGTTGGTAGCATGAAATGAAACAGGCATCGATTCAAGATCAATCAGTAATTTGAATTTCTTTTCTGTTGAGTCTCGTATAAGTGTATGGTTATTTTCTCACGCTGTAGAATAAAAGTGCTGGCAGCCAACCGTAGAATTGTTCGGCTCGTGAGATGTTCCAGTTGGATGAACAGGGTGCTTGTCTTGTAATCGGGAGATTCTGTGATTGAATACCGGCGACGACCTTCCCTCTTACGTTTTATCTACACTCTCTTACTTACAAAAACAAATATCTGGATGTTACATAGAATTAAGACCAGGGCCTCTGTTTTCACTTTCTATGTCGAATAAACAGTATAAATTTATTGACGAATTATCCTGAAACTTGGAATGCTGTAAGGCTTCAGAATAACGTTTTGAATTTTGTAGAGTTGTTCCGATTGAAATGGAATTTCCTAAAATGCACTTCGGCCGTTTCTACAAATGTTAGTAAGTGCACTGTATATCACTGTCTTTCTGTTCCTCAAAACACAAATACTGAGTATAATTAAGATTGATTTGTATAAATAAGCGCTTTGGGTTCATGGTGATCACAAATTACGAGGGCCACTAAGAATGATCCTTCAATTTAATTTAAATCTGGTTTGAATTTCTAGGCTATCTGAATCTAAGGCTCATATCTGTCTCAAACAGTGGAAGATTGTGTTCTGTACTATACAGTCTTATGAAAGAAGAGAATATGTAGGCAATATGAGCCTTTATTTTATTGAAAGTTTTATATCGGCATTAGGCTAACATGATTAAAAAAAAAAAATTAAAAAAATGGCAAGTTCATTTGTACGTACGAGAATAGAGGTAGACATTATAGGACTTGCACTTCTTCACTTCTATCCTACCATATTTCTTCCGTTAGGATCATAACAGCTAGGAAGCTGTTTATATGTCACAGCAAGACATCGTCAGTATAAATCACTGTGTCCCCTATGACAGCACAACCAGGTTCAATGGAAAGAACGGATCATTCGCTTCAGAACGACACTTAAATCTTGTGGGTCCTAGGCATAGGTACCATTTTATAAGTCGACACTTCGCGAAATGATCCCTCCAGCATCTTGTAACTATAAATTCACTGCAGCACGAGAAGGGACAACCCCTGACCGAGCCTCCTGGAACGACGAATGGTGCTTCTGCTGACACGTTTAGCACATTGTTACAACAAAAGTGTCGGTTGTAAAGGTTCTTCGTGTGCAATATACACGTAGTTATTAAATAGTATTGATGACTAAGTGTTAATTTCTTTTACACATAGACTTGTGTACGGTAATGTTGAGAAATGTATAGAAAATTGGCACTGCGATGACCGGAAATTGAACCCAAATCTCTCAGGTACCCTAGTGGCAGGAGCCCTGTTCATTGCAGCGACCAGTTTTCAATAGTGGTGTCACTTACCGATGTGGATTTGTCACCGAATATCAGTTACTTGTTCAGTAGCTTTAATCGCTTTTATGTATGTATTTATTTTTTTTGTATTTGCAAGCTCTAGTAATTTCAGATTTGTGTTTTAAACAACTAAAACAGGTCCAAGTATCTATTGGTGAGAAAATGCTGGTTGGCCTAGCGACAGGCACTGCTGTTTATCTAACTCCACTTCCTCCACCTCCTGTCCCGAAGGTGTCTGCGGGTAATTCATGGACAGATGAACATAAACTTGCCGAAATTCAAAAGCTACTTCAAGACACAGTGAAAAAGAATAGGGAATTGTATGAACTCAAATCAGTTCCGGTAAGTATAACGAAGAAGTTTTCTAATTATTATATAGTGTATTATATTATGCACTAGGAGGCTATGAATGAGAAATTATTACGCGTCTTTTCTCCGTGAATGTCTTGTAGTGAACAATTTACGCTTTTGAAATAAATAATGATGTTTCGGTTTAGACTAGGACCTTTATCAAAAACTTAAACGCAAGAAAATACAGGATAAAAAGGTTTCTTTCTTTTCTATACCTGTCTTAGTCTAGAGCGAAACGTCATGTTTATTTTAACAATTGAGACGGAACCCAGTCAGGTAACTGTGCACACATGCTACCATCAGGCTTCAGCAGCGAGCGTCCTATTTAAATGATCTATGTTTTGTTGTAAAAGTTTCGCCGAGATTTTTGTTGTTCCTGAGTTGAAAGTGATCAATTTTCCCCATTATTTATTATAGAGAAATGGATCCCTCATCTATCTTAATGATGTGCTTATATACTTATTCATATGAACAGAAATTTCATATGCTGTAATTGATGAAACCGAATTAAATATAATCAAATTATTTTTTTTGTGCCGAAGTGAACACTGTACAGGAATTGTATTTTGTTTCAGTTATGTTCTAACGAACAAAAGGATAATAGTGATAACAGGAACAGACGAAAATTAACTCTTGTAATTGCAAGAAAGTATAAAATTAGTTAAAGTTGACAAGTCAAGCAAAAGAAAAGTTTTTATTCAGTTATTGACATTGGTAATTGTTTATAGGTTTACCCTACTGTGTTTGTATTTTGTATGCTTCATAACTTTTGAGCTGTGTAGCGATACGGATATTGAAGGATTTGTAGTTTTCGGTTCTCAAATTAAATAAACAAATATTTTAAGCTCGGAGACGGTAAAGTACATAGAAGTTAAATGAGTAATTACGTATGTATGCGAGATGTATAAGCTATTTATGTGTCTTTGTAAAGCGAGTAATAGTACTTATTCGATTAAGTGAAGTATGTGAGGAATGTCATCCAAGGATGCGAGCTCTTGTAGAATAATAGTGCATATAGGACATTGTCTTCGACTATACACACTGATGTTCTCATGAAGATATAGGTCACGATATACAATATTGTAATTATAAGATATGCAGTTTTTCCTCAGGTAATCTTCGTAGTGTACACAAAGGTTGTAAAAATTGATAAAAATACTTTTCTGAATATATTTTAAACATTTGGACCAAATGAAATGAAACTTCTGTTATTTTGTGTTCTACTTCCATATTGCATACAGAGGCTGTAAACAAGTTTCTCTCGTTACTTGCAATTTTAATGTGATTTTGAAACTTGTGTATCTTGGAAACTAGTATATTTCCTAAAGAAACGAAACAAATAACCCGGAAATGATTAGACAGGTAGAAAAGTTATCATGGAATAATATCTATCCAATTGAAGGGCTTGGTGGAAGAAGGGCCAATCCCACTCCTCCATGAAAAATGACTTTAGTGGCTGAAGTGTAAGCTAGTGTCATCTAGTGTTTACTCTTTGAACTAAATGCATTGTGGGATATGCCCAACACCTTGCAATGGGCATCATAATATAAGATGGCGAATGCACTGTGCAGCTTCTTGGTGGAAGAAGGGCCAATCCCTCAATGTCGTCTTAGCTCACCGTAGAGAAGTGTAAGCGTGATTCTGATTGACCCTGTGGATGCCAGCTTATCGTTTAGCCCCAGTGAGATGTTTGTGTTCTAGGTGGTTGCTAGTAAAAATCATGGCGGACGTAAATGGTGCGTCTATGTGTAATGTGGAAAGTAATGGTGTTGTGAAAGTGGAAAAAAACGAAAGAGAAATAGTACGGAATGGAAAGATAATAAAAGAAAGACTTTGAGGGCTCAAGGAAAAGAATATGTAAACAGAGAAGGCAAAGGTGTGCACAAGAAGGTGAGAGTGGAAAATGAATAGTGCTGTGCAACAACATGGTGCAAAAATAAAATATTAACGAACAGTGAGAAAGATTCCATCTTTCATGAATACTATAAGTTGGGTGATTATAATAGTCAAACAGCGTTTCTCTTTGGACTGCTAAAGAAACAACCATGCAAGAGGATTTACAGAAAAGATAGAGAGAGGATATTTCCAGGCGTTTAATTCAACTGACACTAGTCTATTAGAGTACTAACATCAATAGTATTGCGCAGTATTTTTCCCTTTCTAATTTGAATTGAATGTCTAGTGTGGTGAAATAATTCTTAGTGATTGACTACTGATTAACAAGGACGGGACATACATTTCTTTTGGTAAAGTGAGCTGCTCCGAGCCACTCCATTCAATTTACCCTCAGGGAACTTAAATCTCTCGGCCGACCAAGAGTCATGGTTTGTAGTGTATGATTAATCATGTTCAATCTATGCCTTGGACAAAACACACATATATATATATATGTACTGTGTTTCTTGCAGGACAGTGAGTGTCAGTTGAACGGTCGAGTTGGAGGTTCTGATACAGAGGAATCGGAAGATGAGCTTCCTGAGTTAGATTTGTCTACCGGAAATAAGGACGCTTGCGTTTTAGAGGCAAGTAATTGGTGTCTCATCTTGGAGTTAACTAGATGGAACTAGTACAAGTTGTAAAATTACGAACTAGACTTGGTTGGACATGTCTCTTAGACTGAGACATCCACCCGTCACTTATGTTAGTACAATATTAATTGATGAAGAGTACAGAAAAAGAAGGGAAAGGTGTTTTTTCTAATATGCATATTCAAGTTTAACTCTCCCATTTCCTTACATGTATTTAATATTCTAAAAATGACTATAACTTTAATATGGATTATATGCTCTTTCGGAGTGGAACTTCGCTAGCTGTTAGCTGTCTATGAAGTTCTTGTTACGAGTTCAAAGTATTTCTTTCTTTTTTTTTTCTGTTTTATCCTTTTCTTTCTTTTTTTATGGATCTTGATTCTTTTCCCTGTACTCTTCAAATGTGCAAGAAATAACTTCGGCATTAATCGCATTTACCGTTTTGACAAGTTAGTTCAGATGTAAAGTCAAGCATTTTTTAAAGATTAAATCAAATTTAAAAAAATGGCAGTTAATTTAAGCATACATTAAATGACTAATCATTGGACGTATGTAGAGGAAGAATTTAATTAATATTTTATTCATCCTTTTGAGAAGCTAAGTAGCTTTCTTTATGTTTTTCATTCACTTGTTATTTCTTCGATTCAGTTTATAAGTGTATTCATAAATTATTTTTCACTCCTTTGTAAGTCAAAGTTAGTTTGAAGGGTCTTTCTCTAAAATTTTCCTTGGAGATCAAAAGCCATTGTAACGTGTGATTGTTTGCTTATTCGTGCAGGTGGATGATGCAGAAGATGTAGATATAATTTCCTTACTGATCGACACTAGGCCTCCAGAGGGTTTTGATGTTGTAAATACGGAGAATGTACCTGGATTAGAAGATTTTGAAGTTGTTCGAAATCTGCAAATGTTTACCCAAGTGTGGAGATCACGAGTTCCTGCTGGTCAGGCTTTAGCCCAGTTCGGTAGACATTTTCAGCGGTTACTACAGGTAAGACCAATCAGTGGAAATATACGTTATGTGGTTATTGAAATTGATATTATGTATGGCCTTCAGGCATCTAAGACTCAGTTCGATTATGTCGTTATTTTTAAATTATTTATTTAAATATAAAGTTTTTCATGTCGTAATGTTGTGCCTATGAATCTTTCACTTTCTTTTGTTTTATTAATATGAAAAATAATTACAGAACTTTGATTTAGTGCTAACATGTGTGTAGATAAGAGGAGACAGATTTCATCATTTCCTCTTAGGACCCCCCTTCCTTTATGCACGGCGTTTCTGTGACGCATAAAGAAGGCCGGAAAAACAGCCCGTTCTGTAAAACAGTGGAAGCAAATGGATGTTTTTATGCACGTGCGTGGACGTTTTCTGCTGCCGCGTTCTGAAAAACATACCGTCGTGTCCGAGAGAACGCGAGCAGCAGAAAGCCGATTCAATGAGTATGTTTATGTAAACACTGAGCTTGTGTATTTCAGCTGAAATATTGCCAGGCGTTCTTGAATCCAGTTGCTCAGAGGTTGCCCTTCGCATGTACAAAAGGCGCTGGCAACACGGCCCAAGTACACTTCCTTTCTTTCTTTTACCTTCCTACACCCACGACACGCTGTACGTGCGTAAAAAAAGGTACAAAATAAAACGTGTCGCAGGCCTGTCTTGCTGCGCGCAACGAAACGCCATGCATAAAAGGACATTAATATTGAAGCAGAAATATTTAATTTCAAGGTCAGCTTAGTTAGTTATCAAAAACTACTTACTTATTCGCGTGAGCTCGAACTCCTAAGGATGTCAGTACACTACAAATCTGTACAGTTTAAAGATTATATCAAGTCTCTTCTTCAGGATAAAGAACGCCAAAATATTTCAATGAAATATACATGAGAAAGACGGACAAGAAAAAAAGGGGGGGGGGGGGGATACGAATAACTAATTTTCTGTAGAATCACCCTAATTTTGTAAATGTTGCCAAGTACATAATTCTAACCGTTTTGAACCGGAATCTCACAAAAACACAACCTTTGTGAGGTAAAATTTTTCATGTGTTTATAAAAATAATGTGTAGGGAGACATAAATAATTGTACCGCAACACTAAACGTGACCAATAGAACACGTGAATAATTTCTTTTAAATCTACGTAGAAAAACATTGGTTTCGTAATGCTGCATTATATAACTTCTCGACTGGACAAAATTGCTCATCAGACATTTTCCGTGAACAGCTCATGAATATGAATAAAATAGAATGAACATTGAACTTTTCTTGCTATTGCATATCAATAAAGGAGTCGTTCAAGTATTATCTAAGCGTTCGGGGGGTTCAAACTGTTTATTTTATCTGACAATGAAGAAGAGAGGATCAGAGCAATGCTTAAGGAAAATCCACGTAAAAATAAGTTTCCTTTCGTGTACTAGTTGATTTATGGTAAGATAAGTTTGAAGTCCAACTTTTATACAGAAATGTAACTGGAGCTTTAGGAAACTAGAATCGGGTTGAAAATTGCAAGATGTTTGCTTCCAGTAATAGTACGCAGGTAATATAAGACAATGTGTAGATCAAGAATAATCCATTTTGATAGAAACGGGAATACTATTTAGACCGCCTAGCTCAAACTTCGATTACTTAAGAATAACCATCGACCACTCTCAATTCTGTGCATACACTCTGGTAATGGTTGGATCTCAATTACTGTTCCGATGGTCGTGATTCTAGAAAAAGAAAAAAGCCCATAAATTCACCTGCACTGATGCTAGAAGAGGATATAAAAGAGATGGAGATATTATTGGATGAATTAACTTTAGGTTGAATCCTATTCATTTGTAGAAATTTTAGGAGTATATTCAAGAAGTAATTCCGTGATACATTAATGACTACAACGCAGCTGTGTGTTATAATCATTCTTTCTATCTGTTTATTGTATATTTTCACTTTCTGCCCTGCATTCCGAAATAAAGTTGAGGTGTTCAAAACTTGATTTCATTTCAAGACCTTCAAATCAGACTTGGAGCTCATATATCTTTGTTCTGCTGCTTTTCACCATTGAATTTTAAAAGGAAATTTCCTCCATTTTCGTATTACAGGGAGTTTTCTTCAAACTACGAAAAATGACGCCCTGTGCTCTATGTGATTTACAGTTTAGAGTTGAACTGCCAGAACAAGATGAAATGCAACTCTCTCTTCTAGGTAAGTGGACGTTTTAAGAATAGTGCATGTTGAATAATACAAGGAACATTTCATCGCTGTATTAACTGAGAGTTGAACCTACGATTTTCATTTTCCGGGTGAGTACTCTATCACTTTACTATTTACAACATTTTTCAGACATTATATGAAACGATTGGTTGAATTGTTATTATTAACGTCCTAAACGAGCTGGTGAGCTTCCAAAGACGGGACCTCTCGGCCACCCCGAGGTCATTAGATGCCAAGAATAGGCCGTATGCCTCATAGCTGAGTGGTGGGAGTACTCGCCCGATAACCCTTAAGAATTATCAGACACTACAGCGGATCTTTTTTTTTTTCCTATGCTGTTTCTGTCTTGTGCCTGCACATAACGTCGCTCCCATCACATAGTGACGTATCTAATTTTTTTTTTCAAAGTTTTCAGGAGAACGATTTAAAGAAAAGTATCTCCATATGCTTGTTAATGTTTATGTAACCTATTTTTGTTAATAGCTTTTGAACGGAATATCATTAAGAAACGTCGATTTGAGACAAGAAAGTATACACAAAATGCCACATTTTGACGGTCCTAGCTCATACATCACATAGTGATGGGAGCGACGATTTGTTCCATAAATGTATACATGTACATTAAGAGGGACCACTTGTTGGGTTGTATTTAAAGAGAATTTTAAGCTTTTACATTACCGAGGGCTGTGTTCTCGTTAATCTTTTGTCTTCCGACCATGTGACGCTTCTTCATACCTTATGTATCGAAATGTCACAATT